>JAVXUP010002345.1:0-140226 GCA_033070095.1 Escallonia herrerae | reverse complement strand
ATTACATAGGTGGGAAGAGGATAAGACTCTACAGATTAGTGTTAGAAATAGAAAGTAGAAATAGAACAACGTACGACTGCTGTGGGTGCGGCCCGACGGCGTCGTCTTCATTGGCTACCATGATTGGTCAATTGATTGATCCACCTCCTTGAGGAGAAGGGGAAAAGAAAGGTTGTTTAGAGTAGCCGAGACGAATGACAGGGTGGGAGAGGATGGAAGTTCTTGCAAAACCTCCCCAAAACCCTCTTTTATTGTTCATCAGTCATCACCAGAGCGGAGGGGTCGGATCCGGGTCCAGCTCGGGTCGAGTACCAGCTAGAAATCCAGGTTCTAATAACAAGTCTACCTTTTTTACTTTAATAAAAATTCCGATTAATAGATAGATGTCTCTTCTGCTTCTCATGGCACCTTCATTTAATATATGAATTTATTTTAATGTCCTTCATAACTTAATACTTGGTATATATTTATATTAATGTTATTTACAACATGATACTTGATGTAGAATAGGATGTGAAACACATTATCATAGCATCTTCTATACTAATTTCAACAATTTCTTTTTTTAAAATGACCATGAGTTAATAATGGTTTTTGCTTACTATAGATGAATTCCACTCTCACTTTCTCTTAACAGATAATTGGTTCTGTCTTTTATGTTGACAATGAAAATTTGGTAATACACTTCAATGGAGAAGAAAAGGCAAAAAATTGGACATGCTTAAACTTTTCTGCTCTCTTACGCTTTGATGTAAGACCTGATATCGTGTGTGTGCTCGCGCGCGCGTGCCTGAGAGTGTGCGCGTGTGTATAGTGGATATGTATAATTTATTTCTTGACACAAATGACCTTATACACTTTTACATATTCCACCAATATTTTTCAAATGTTACCACCTCGATAATTGATGGCTTAAACCGCTGTCACGTTCCCTTTTCATTTAAATGACTCTATACCTTCATGCATCTCCCATAATATAATTATTATAACCTAACTGTCTCCTCTATGTCAAGCGGCAAAATGATTCTATATCCAAAGTTTGTTTAGAAGTAACTTAATTTTATATTATTAGCTTAGTTGCTTAATATAACGAAGACTAATATCCTTTTTGAGTATGTAAGTTCGAAATGAGTGTTGATTTAAGAGTTTATCTAACTTCTAACTCTATAAAAGTAAGCTCCTTAAGCTCTTTTAATATTTACAAACTTTGACTTTTTTAGGACGAGGCATGATAATTATAGGGTCTATTTTAGGTGTCAGCTTTTACCATACATATCATATTATTATCAGCACCAAGATTCTATTTTCTTTGCAGAGAAAAAATAGTTCTACAGATAAAATGGTGGGAGTCAAGCCTTTACTTTTCAAGATGGAGCATTTTATTCGATGCTAAATGACTAATATGCAACATGATTGGTAGAGATCGTGTTTAAATCATTAATAACTTTGAAAACATCACATGTACCAGATACGGTGAGCTATCGAATATGGAGCGAGACACCCAACCCTCCAAAACAAATTTATTAAGATATTTATTACAAAATTCTGAATATATAAACGTTATTTGATTATGTGTACGGTTTGAATCTTCTATTCTTGTATGTGATGAAGTGCTTCAATAAATTATGCCTTAGAGGCTTAATCGAAGAGAAAAATGAATGAAAATCATTGCTAAGAGCTAAAAAATAGATTAGACAAGAGAAAATTCTTTGTAAATCACATGAAAAAAGAAGCCTTTTTGTAGCCAAGCAAAAATAGCCATGGCCGAAAATAACATACAAAGTTATGATTTCAATCATTTACTATTGAGAAATTATCACACAATAAATTTTTATTTAAAAATGTTAAAGTTACATGTCAATTACTCATTTATAATGAAATGAGAAATGCAGCGTGCTTGAGGCCAGAACCAGATACTTCTTCTTATTTATAAAACTAAACATGTGTTTCTGAAATTTGTATGGCATTATTATGATTTCTAGCTGTTTCTAAAAGTAAAGCACATTATTATTTCACAAATCTGATACAGTAACCATCCTCCACACAATCTTTTGATTCTATTCTTACCCCAAAGTACTATCACGCATCTCCTTCAATTTTTTTTATACCAGCTTCTTCTAATTTAATTAGAATAACGGTCAATATTCAAATCAGAGGTTGCTTGAAAATTATTGAGATAAACGCACTTAACTATGAAGAACCATACTTGTATAAATCATACGGGTTACAGTCAGTCTATGTTAGTACAGTACTTATTTAAGTACACTCACAACACACACAGAAAATAAACTCAAGTTCTTGAAGTAAATGTAGTGAAGAAAATTTTGGCATGTTACAACCTAAGTAGAAAAGTTAACAAGACTAAATAGTATATAAACATTCACGTTAACTAAAAATGGACATCAAGAGGGTCTAAAGTATATACTATTTAGCCTAAGTTAGAGTTCGAGAAATACAACTATCACAATCTTTAATAGATGAAACACTTTTAGTATTAACTAGACGTCCAACATTCTAACTACATTGATACAACATGAATGTATATCTCTATCTCCAATATTAATGGTGCAATATTGTTTTCCGATTGACCAGTAGAACATGGAAGGGGTTATTGAAATAGTTTGGCCACTAGGTTTATTCGAAGAGACTGTAACCCTTGATATCAGCAGGCTGTTATTTCGTGGCTTGATAAATTTTGACATTAAGTTATTTAATGGTCTTACATGTAATATATGTGGTTGAAATATGCTTGTTCCATATTTATGAATGTCTTCTATGAGCAAAATATTTTGACTTGCACTCATATTCTCATATGTCAGTTGCATAGCAACCAATATGTTAGATTCGTATTTACTTTCTCCTAATTTTTTACTTGATATGCATATTGATTTTTCTAACTATGAACCCTTTGAATATTGATGTTCACGTGCATCGCACGTGTACTCAACTAGTGCATTAAAAAAAGGCCTTGAGGCAAAAAAACACATGCGAAGGAGTGTCTCGCCTCGTTAGGGGGGCACCCCACGAAGGGTACGGAGTATCCATCCTCCTCCGTTGACACCTTCCCAACTGGGTATCTCTCTTTGATCCACTATTCGTTTTAGTTGCAGCCATGGATAATTGGGCACTAAGATACTCCATGATCTATGATAGGCATCATTGCACCCACGCATCGTGCCCGTGCACCTTATTCTTCACTAGGGTTGTAAATAAAGTAAGTTGTTCACGAATGGCTCGTTGTTAGTTCTCTCTAGAACTCGTTCATGTCCGTTCATATAATAGGTAAATCGAACGCGAACACAATTTTTAAGTTCCTTTACTAAACGAGCTGAGATTGAACATGACGTTATTTATTTAGTATTGTTTACGAATGAGAGGGCTCGTTTGCTTAATGAGTCGAGTCCAAGCCGAGCCTTATAAACGAGTATCACTTCGTTTACTCATTGAAAAATTACAATCCATATAAATAAAATATCATAAGATCTCAGCGAATATTGTGCATCACCATATTCTTACCCTAAGAAACCCTGCTTTTGCCCTTTTTGAACCATAATGTAATTTGCTCGATTCTTTTCTCTTCTCTTACTCACAGACCCACTGCCCATCCCCTTCCTTCATCACAACCGGCCCCAGCCGCTTTCTCTGTCATCATACAGCCATCACCGAAAGCCAATCCTCTCATTACACAACTGATGAGCGCACCTTTGTCACAAGCCATAAGGCCCACAACCGGGATATGCTATTCTCTCATCGTAGAGCCAGTAGTTGTTCCCCTCTCCAAAATGTAAGGTTAAATTCACCAAGAAGAAACAACCATTGGACCAAGCACTTAAACAATGTTGGGAGAGTTAGCATGTAGCATACAATCACTACAAGAAATAGGGCTTTTAGTGATGGGGTAATCCGTCGCTAAAAGCCATAAATCCATCGCTAAACTTATAGCGATGGAACTACTGTCGCTAAAAGTCCCTCGTATAAAAGTCCGTTACTAAAAATTTTACAACGGAATTTTAAAATCCATCCTCTAGTATTGAACTTTTTGCGACGGATTTATTTATTAATTAGTGACAAAATATCTGTCGCTAATTATATTTTACGTATTTTAATTTATTTTTTTTGTGAAATTAGTGACGGGATAAATGTTTTAGCAATGGATATCTCCGTCGCTAAATGGGATCTTTAGTGACGAAATATTCCGTCACTAAAACGCTTATAGTTAAGTACACTTTTAGCAACGGAATTAATCCGTGGCTAAAAGTCAATTTTTTTTATTTTTCTATTGCCCAGACCTGTAATAAAAATTTCAATGCTCAACAACAATGCACAATCCCAATACACAAACAAATATATATAATCAATCATAAAAAATATTTATTATAAAAAAACTCAAGATGTATAAGCGGGGAACCGGATACAGCAGGTTAGGGGAGGGGAGAAGAGTACAAGTGGGGTGGGGGGGACAAGCTGGGATCGGGCACGAGAAGGGGCTCATCAGTGGTTGCCGAGTCCCGAATCTAGATCCTGCTGATCAGGGGCCGGCTCGTATGTCCAACAGCGGTGCCCGGCTAATCCTGCTCCCTGATCATCCTCAACACTACTGTAGCAATGCGTTGGATCTCCTCCTTGGCCAACAGATGCAGAGGAGCCAGTGTCTGTGGAAGGGCAATGAGGGGTGGGGACAATCCTATCACAGCACGTGCAGTCATGCTAGGCAGGCCACATATGCAGTCTTTCAACCGATTGACAACCTCTAGTACATCCAATCATCACTTCAACACCTCAGTACTCGCACCCGTACTAGTGGACGTTGAGGGCTATTCGAACGGCTGCTCTGAGGCCCTAAGCTTTCATATGAGGCCTACAAGTACAGTGAGTCAAAGATATGTTAGTGCATTAATTAAGCGGGCAAAAATTGAATAGATAGGGAAAAAATTAACTTAAACAAATTGACTTACATCGATCCACCGGGCAAGATCCGAAACATAGTCGCCCGCTCGGTGCACCTCGTCCTTCTCCTTCTTCTGCATGTACGTCTGATTATACGTCAGAACTATGACCTCATCCGCCTCCAGCTCCGAGTGCGCGACCGCATTCATGTGTTGGACGATGTCGTGTGCCACTGACCCTTCCCCCCCCCCCCCGTGTGCGTCAGATCTCTGTTCTATCTGTTCTCGGCCCCGTTCTTACTCTTGGTGTTCCAGCCTAGATCTGCAACCCACAGGTCTATCATCTGCCCCCATACGGTCGGAGATATCCAATGTGGGGGATATGTCTTCATCTCCTTCATCAGGGAACCCTCGAGTAGCATATTCTTTGCCTGGTCCCATGCGTCGTGGAGCCATCGGCAGTGATTCTTGATGATATAAGCAAAGAAGGCTTGTCGCCCCAGCACCTGCTGATCAGGCGAGTCAAACGTGAACCCCTCCTACAAGGCATTCAATAATACAAATTAATTTAAAATACTAAATTCTAATTAAACAAATACTATCACAAAAAAATACTTCAATGTACTAGCCACTCCTCCCATAGGGACTCCCTTGTAGCAGCATCCCAGTCCTTCCAGTACAGGCGTGGCTCAAAGAATCATCCCTTCACAAGAACGCCGATCTTTGTCCTCGCCTAATTCTCCAGGATCCTGCCAAATAAATAAATTAATACAGTTCAAATATAAATTAACACCCCAAAAATTTTAATATAACGCATGATGTGATTTTTTTTACTTACTGGCTCTCCTGGGTGAACGTAACTCTCTGTTTACGCTGGGGGTCAATGCGTAGCCCGTGTGTCGGGCCACGGCCTCATCGAGATCCTACAAAACACACACATTAATACAATTCAAATATACTTTAAATATAAGGTTAGCAAAAATTGACTAAACACCGTTATCAATTATACCTAAGGTAAAACCCACAGAAGAAGGAGAATCAACAAGTGTGTGGGAGGAATCGGCGTCTGGCTGGGGCTAGAGCTAGAGCTCGGGCCCCGTCTGCTGTACGCGAGCACTCTGTGTCTCGTCATCAGTGGGCAATGACTAGGTGGGACCCACCGGGGAGGAAGCAGCTCGGCGTCCACCCCGGCCACGAATAGCCCGTATCTTATCCATATCTGACTTCGTATAGATAAATTGTAAAGACATTAACACATTAAAAACAATAATTTGATCAGGGCATTCAATTGGGGGTTCAATTAGTTTAATTTAAGATTTGATTCGATTCGATTTAGGGTTTAATTAGGATTCAATTACTTCAATTTAGGGGTCGGTTGAATTGTGGCATTTAATTTAGGGTTCAATTTGGGGATTCAATAAGTTCAATTTAGGTTTCGGTTGGATTAGGGCATACCAGTATTTTTACTCAAATTATATTTTTACTAGTATTTTTACTCAAATTATATTTGCCTTTTTTGAACTGGACAAAAAATGCAGTGAAAAAGTTGTTGAAAATGAAACCTCCAAATTGACTAATTATGCCATGAATAAGCACCTTTGGTATCTGATTGTATTTTATCGAACTTTTATCTTATTGTATTTGTTTCCCATCAACCGTCTAAAGGAGCAAAGAACAAAAATAAGATGCACCGACTTCTACAATTATCATCTAAACGATTGATCGATAACAAGTTTAATTCTAGGTAAAAGGTCTGAAAACTATAACATTAGTCTAACTTTTCCTTTGGTGTGGGAAGAGTTCATTGTTATATGTTAAATTGAGTCCTATTATATACAAATACCTATACGTTGTTCTTGTTTAGCTCCATGAAAACAAAACCATAAACAATTATTGATCTCTGAACATAAGCAAACAACTTTATATATTCCACCACGACACCCTTCGTTGATTGTATCAATAACTAATCAACATATTTCATTTTCATAATGCACAAAACAAAAGGACAAAATAAGAGTAGCAAAAGAAGAAGAATACATATAGTTGCAAATGGAGGTAAATGAGCACATGTAGCAAAACCACAGACGACCAAGAATCAAAGTCCTTAGTGAGCATTGTAAAATTTTGATTGTTATTTCTAGGGCAAAGTTATCAAGCTCAAAATCAAGCACGATTGTAACAAATTCAGTAAAGCTAAAAACCAAGCACGCTTGAGACAAGTTTAAAACCGTACCAGGGTTGTAGATCTGGCCGAAGTAGGTGCGTCAGTGGGTTGTCGTCGGTGGTGGTGCAGCATCAGTGGGTTGTTGCCGGAGGCGCTGTAATGTCAGTGGGTTGATCTTGAAGGTGAGGGGGTTCACCGGAGGTTAAATCGCCGGTAGGTGAAAACGGGGTGAAACAAGGTCAAACGGCAGAAATTAAGAGATAGAAACGGGGAGAGAGATAGAGAAAATGCAGAGTGAGTTAAGGACTTTTGGAGACAAAATAAACTCGTCCCTAAAAGACGTCGGTCGAAGACATTTTATCAGACAAATGTTTTTAACGACGATATTATTCTGTAGCTTAAAAAATATTAAAAAAACCTTCAAATTTTATAAATTTGCTAAAAATATTTAACGACGGGAACCCCGTTGTTAAAAACCCGTCGGCAAAGGTTTTTACCGACATATTATTCCGTCGAGCTTTTTGCCAACGGATTTTTACCGACGGCGTTTCTTGTCGCTGAAAGAGCTTTTAGCGACGGAATAGATTTCGTCGCTTAAATTCTGTCGCCAAATCTATCTTTTCTTGTAGTGCAAGGTCAGCCTTCGTGTGATATCCCAAATCGAATGTGAGATAATTTATGATTGGCCTTATAGGGCCCTACTCATAAACTCTTGAATGCCTATTGTTTAGCCTTTTTAAGGGAGGCATTGCCCTGTAGTAGAACCATGGACCCAGTCATTACACATGGTACCAGAGCTGACTCTCGAAAGCTTGGACTGAGCTATCCAGTCGGGTTGTCACTGGTTGGGGGAAAACATAGGTAAGCCTGGGTATATCCCACATCAAAAGGGATAGTTGGGGGCAACGAAGAGTGAGTCAAGTATATCATATATCGGCTAGTGAGGAAGATTATGAACTATGTGTGATCGAGTCTTAGCGAGGACACTAAGGCATAAGGTGGGGTGATTGTGATATCCCACATTGGATGTGGGATATTTTTTTATTGGCCTTATTAGGCCCTGCCCATGAACTCTTAAGTACCTATTGTCTAGTATTTTTTAGGGAGACATTGCCTTATGGTGGGCCTGTGGACCGGGGTGTTACACTTTCTAACAAGGGAGATCGTGTTCCAAGAAGAAATTTGTGAATTTATGTGAGGTATACATTGAGGACAAATAAAGTTTCTCGCACTCAAAGTAATTGGCTTCAGGCTCTTTGATCATTAACTGAGATATAAGACATGATGCTCCGCCCTATCCACCACTTGGGTAAATCTCGCACCTATAGATCAGGGCGTTTAGGTCAATTAGAGAAGCATAGGCATACCATATCAAAATTATCCTTAGCAAAAGCTTCTTGTTCTTCCTTCTCCCAGCTCGATTAAGCATTTTTTTGTAATAAATGTTGAAAGGGCAGGGTTAGCTCCATGAAGTGACAAAGATAAGGGACCATACTAGTGGGAAGCTTTTAAATTGTTTGGTATTCCAGGGCGGAGGCATCTTTTGGATACACTTATGTTTAAATGGGTTGACATCAATGCCTTGTGGGCTACCATTAAATAAAGGATCTTGACAAATGCTACCAAATTATATTGAAGAGGTTTATCTATATGTTATAATCGTAACAACATTTGAAAAAATATCGAAGGTCACTTAGTCACTTTCTTTCTAGGACTTGACGATGAGGTCATCAACATAGTCTACCACAATTTTGTATATCACGTCATCAAAAATCAAGGTGGCCTAATGATAGGTGGGATGAGCATACTAAAGCCTAAAAGGCATGGCATTTAATTACAAGCTATCTATTAGATGTTTAGTAACAATATTGGTAGAGCTGACCAGAACGATTCAAATACGGTCATAACCTGCAAAAGCATTCACCAAGAACAAAGAAAGTCTTTTGTCAAGTGGTCACTTTCGGGTAGATGTTGATATTAGGAAGCGTGAGCTCATCTTCGGGACATGAAAGCAATATAGACACATATGTCCACTCTTCTTTTGCACAGGGACTAAGTTCCTCAACCGTATAATTTGAATGATAAGTTTAATGGAGTTATCTTTGAGAAGACAATAGAGAACAACTTGTCATCATGTGAGACATGACACATCTTGGGAACGCGCGAGTTGCCAAGGGTACAACATGTGTCGGTGTTACAACTAAACTTTCATACTTGCTTGTCTTACCCTCGATAGCTTAACTTTGTCCACCATGGAAGTTTGAGACACATAATGTAGGTGAGGTGGAGTGGTCCCTTGATCCAACCACTTATCTAATACCCTTGTTGAGTCCTATGAGGGCACCAAGAGACAAGGAACTTAAAGTGGTGGACAGCCCGTGGCCAACATGCCAAGAAAACTAGGCGCAATATCCTCTGAAAAATTACTTCCATCCTAGAGTGACCTAGAGGTCATTATCCTTAGAGGTTTCGATGAGCATCGGTGACATAGGTGTGAATGGATCGTTGACCGGGCATCCCTAGTGTCACCATTGCATAATAACAGACCACTCTTTACCATTTTTTCTAAATCGAACGTCTTTTCCTACGCACTAGTATGTAACAATAGTATTAAAATGTTACTATTCAAATTGAATGTACTCAAGACACATAAATTTTCTCTACTTCTGCACGTAGAGTTCCACCATTGTCCACTATGTTAATGACATAAGTGGCCAACTTATTATAAATTCAACATAAATCTCCTTTGCTTTCATTGACCAACATTGTCACTCTAAAATAAAAAAATACTTTTCAAAAGAAATTCTACACAATCTAGAGAATCTTATTATTATATTTTTGTCAAAAAGAGTACAATGAGAACCAATCTATCTATCTCTTAACCAAAAGGAAAAAAAATTAAAAATGGGAACTATCCAAATCGTGATTACGCAACGTAGAAAGCGGGACGAAAACAGGAACTTTCTCGGTTCTCACCCCCGTACCCATGTTCCGTACTCCTCCATCTACCTCTATAAACGGCCATTTTCTACTGCGCTCATCATCATCAACACTTTTTATGCACGCACCCCACCTCCTTCACGATCCACCATGCAAGTTCACGTTCCACCCCAATCCACAGCCGTGATCTGTAGACCCAATCTCCCCTGGACCCCACTCCCAAAATCATCACCTAAACTTTCTTGCCTAAAATCTAGTTTAATCCCAGCACCCAACCAAACCTCTGCAGGCCTGTCGAAGCTACTCTCTCTCCTCTCTGTGTTTCTTTCTCTCTCTCTGTCACGTTAATGTTAAAAACTTTTGTTTGCTCTTTTGAGGAATGTGGCTGAGTTGGGTGCCTTTGTCTTCATGTCCTTTTGCTATCCCTTTCTTTCCAAGTGTTCAAAGGGGAGTATGTTTTTGGTGATGCATGAAAGGCACGAGTAGATCTCTCCTCTTTCTCCCTTGACATCTTCCTCGATGCCAGAGCCACCAAACGGGGAGCGGAAATTATTATGAGGGAAGAGCTGCAACGTACATAGCATTAAGTCATTAACAAACAAGGGGAGAAAAGGGGGAAAAGAGAGGTTTTGAGAGGATGAATGGCCTTGCGCATCTTGAACCAGATTGCTCTGAGTTTGTTGAAGTTGATCCAACTGGAAGATATGGCAGAGTAATTACGCATCTTTATTGTTTTTACTCTCTCTTGTTTCTTGCTTTATGTTTCAGTATTTTGAAGCTTTGGATCTTTTTTTTTCTGTGCAGTACAATGAAATCCTTGGCAAAGGAGCTTCAAAGACTGTGTATGAATTAGACCTCATCTTTCTCTTTATTTTACTGCATATCAGTTTCAGTTTCTTTTACTGTTGGCGGTTTCCAGGGGACCTCCAACGATTGGCATCTGAGAGATTTTTCAGGCACCCTTCACAGATTCCTTTGCTAATTTAACTTTGTTGAATCTCCAGAGGAGTTTCCGGAAATGGGTATCTGATAAACTTGTCAAATACCCATTTTAGATTGGGAAATTTATTGTTTTTGAATCTTCAGAGAGTTTCGATAAATGGGTAGCTAATAGATTTCTAGGATCCCCAATCCGCATTTGAGAGTCTACTGAATGATTTAATCTCTGGGTGTGGGTGTTTTTCCCCCCCTAAATTTCTGATAGATATGGATTTGTCAATCTGATTCTTTATTCTTAATTGACGCAGTTACCGGGCATTTGATGAGTATGAAGGGATTGAAGTAGCTTGGAACCAGGTCAAGCTTTATGATTTCCTGCAAAGCCCTGAAAATCTCGAGAGGCTTTATTGTGAAATTCATCTACTCAAAACTCTGAGTCACCAAAATATTATGAAGTTCTACACTTCCTGGGTTGATACTGCCAATAGAAACATTAATTTTGTCACTGAGATGTTCACTTCTGGGACTCTCAGACAGTAAGTACCACTGATTTCATTGTTCAGCATCGAAATTTCTAAGTTTCTCGTCTTCTTTCCTGTTTCACTTCGATTCTGATATGGGGCTTCTTTCCTTTTATGTAGGTACAGGCAAAAGCACAAGAGGGTGAACATTAGAGCAGTGAAACATTGGTGTAGACAGATCTTGGAAGGGCTTCTCTATCTTCATAGCCATGAACCCCCCGTGATCCATAGAGATCTCAAATGCGACAATATCTTTATCAACGGGAACCAAGGGGAAGTGAAAATTGGGGATCTCGGCCTCGCAGCTATACTCCGAAAATCACATGCTGCTCACTGTGTAGGTATCGTTCATCTCTGATTCCGACTCCTCAGGATATCTATATATCTTCTTTGATATGCACATCTACAAGTGAAATTACTGAGCTATGATCTATGGTGATTTGCATTGTGTAATTCAGTTGAGACTTATACCTTATTTGGTTACCTTCTAATTAGGGACACCGGAGTTCATGGCTCCAGAAGTCTATGAGGAGGAATACAATGAATTAGTTGACATTTATTCTTTTGGAATGTGCATATTGGAGATGGTGACCTTCGAATATCCCTACAGTGAATGCACACATCCTGCGCAAATTTACAAGAAAGTTATGTCTGTAAGTACATCCCATCCCCTTCTCCCCCCTGTCTTTCTCTCTCCATTGACATGCTTCATCTCTTCAGGGGAAAAAACCAGATGCTCTATACAAGGTAGAAGATCCGGAGGTACGGCAATTTGTTGAGAAATGCTTGGCCACAGTGTTGCTAAGGCTCTCTGCAAGAGAGCTACTAAATGACCCTTTTCTTCGAATTGATGAATGTGAACCTAATTTAAGGCCAATAGAGTGCCGGAGAGAACAAGATTATGTCGACCAGGTTATAAGGCAGCCTTTCCTTGAACTAGATACTGGAGGAAACTCATTCTGTAACAGTTCACTCAATGGCTACTCAAATGGGGTTGCCTATGCAGACCAAAATGGATGGGGATATCACCCTACAGATATCGAGGAGAGTGGAATAGAACTTTTCGACTACAATGATGAACACGATGAGCATTCTACTCATCTTGACATAACTATTAAAGGAAAGAGGAGAGAAGATGACAGCATCTTTTTGAGACTCCGAATTTCGGACAGAGAAGGTTAGAAGCACTATCCAATAACTTTCTTTAACTGCTTGAGCTTTTAGAGCAATTGGTGCCTCAGCAGGTATCAAAGTTTTGCTTTTGGAAGGTCTTCTTCCCCCTTTGTATTTGTTCTCCTTTATCTTGGACGAACTTACACTCTTTGTTTACATTCTGCCTTCCACGCCCAGCAACGGCAGGAGCCTTATGAATTAATAAATGTTGACATTCATCCCTATATAAGTTCAGCCGCTTGGCATGTAAGAGGGAGAGTTGAGTGCTGTCAGGGCCATGTTCTAAGAGCTTTAGCTTTAATATCGAGCAGTTGTTGCCTTAGCTTCACTTTATGATTTGTTTGCCTTGGTCTGCTATTGCAACTTATTTCCATCATTGTGATATCATTTTATCGCAGGCCGTATCAGGAACATCTATTTCCCGTTTGACATTGAAAATGATACAGCATTAAGTGTTGCAACTGAAATGGTCGCAGAGCTGGATATAACCGACCAAGACGTTACTAAAATTTCCGATATGATTGATGGAGAAATTGCTTTGTTGGTACCGGACTGGAGGCCAGGTCCAGGAATCGAAGAAACCCCCCGCTTTGCAAATAAAAATTTCTGCGACAATTGTGCTTCTAACCATACCTCTACCGGTTCATTCATGAATTTCCTCTCAAACCATCCAAATGCCAAGACTTTGCAGATATCACATTGTGCTGGAAATGGATGTGCTGCTATGCATGGCCGGTTTGAAGAAGTCACGTATCAACTTGATAGTCCACAACATGTTTGTCTCGATGGTGCAAATAATCCAGTCTCGTCAATCCAACCCTATGGTTTCCACAGTACAAATATTTGGGATCGGCATGAAAGCCTTGAGTGCAGTTCGCTTGGCTCTGGCGAGAGCTACTCTATCGAAGAACAGGAAGAACTCGATCAAGAAATACCAGGAGAAGATGACAAAGAGATAGATATGGAAACCAAAGTTTCGTCAGCTGTCAGAAATTTCATCAAATGTTTATCAGCTGGTTCCCATTCAATAGACGTGCCTCCATCATGGTCATGTGACTGGTCATGCGATTATGATCACGAAATTCAGCAGGAATTAAGGTGGCTTAAAGCAAAGTATCTGATGGAATTGAGGGACCGCAGGGATCAGCAGTTAGGACTCGTACCAAAACCTTCTGAACACCATTCTAGTTCAGGTAGTGGCAGACAGAGAACCAAGAATGGGCTTTCAACTAATATGGTGATGCCAAACAAGTTGCAAGGACACAAACTTGGAGTTCCCCTCAAATCCAGTTCTGTTTTGCATGGACATATTCAGGGAAGCCAAAGGGCAAGAAAATGCGAGGCGATCAAGGAGTGCCCTAGTGAAGAGGACATGGTTACTGCCATGAGTTTCTACACAGAGTCATTCCTTCCCAACACCATTCACAGGACAACATCCCTACCAGTTGATGCTGTTGATATATAAATATCAAGGTTCTTTCTTTCTTCTTTCACATTCTTTATATACCTGATGATAGGGGCTTTAAAATCATCACCACATGTCCTGTAAGATGTGCAACCCAAACCCCCCCCCCCCCCACCCCCCCACCCACAGAGAGAGAGAGAGAGAAGCAATTGCTATGGGGATTGCCTGTAGCACTGCATTGATACAGTTAAATGGTGGTGAAGCTTGTCAGTGAATTATGAGAGTTGCAATTGCAATTGTTGAGGCTTGTAGGATTTCCAAGTGTAGTGACTTGGTTAGAGTTGTATCCATGTACATTACCCCCTTCACCTTAATGCTACCATAATAAGCATGAAAAAGGCCTGTCCCCATTGGGGCCTTTGTTTTATTATGAGAGAGAAACGGGAGTTATTATTTTATGGTAGGCACATGGCATTGTTCAAGTGAATTATTTGGTACGTCAGTTATGGTTGGCCAATGAGAGCTCTTTCTGATAACTTCTTTGCCAGCCACCAACTTCGCTATATCATCCCATTCCAACTTAGCAGATTGGTTTTCAAAGTGAATTATTGGGATGTCCCACCACCACATTCAAAAGTTTTTGGTGTCTTTATTGTGCAAATCTTTATCCCTTTTTCAAAGTGAAATGAATCATTTGCATATTATTGTTGTCCATTGCTTGTCAAATCGAATTCAAGTATATCTTCAACTTTGACATGATGCACTTCCTTTGTTTTGACGTCATTACGAGCGTAAAGTGCTCTATAATCAGAGAAACGAGATGTTTGGTTCACAGTATAACCCCCCTATCACCATTAATACACTTGTAATCCCAGACAACGGACACGTTCGAAGACCCTTTTTCATTCTCTCATCCAGAAGTTTTCTTTTTCATTATGGCAAAGATCGTAGCGAAGAACACTAGAAAAGCATGCATCATTTTATTAGGCTGAAGTAGAACGAAATGGAAATTCCTGCATGAGCCCGCCCTTTACGGTTGAAACTTGTTCCAAATAAATGCAAAAAAGAACAATGCTTTTGAAAAGCTGTAGAACATATTGTAATGGTTGTAACAACAGCATGCGTGATGATACATGGGTAGTTTAGTACTTCTCTTAAATCTTTATCAGATTGTAATATTTTTTCACTCTATGAAACATTTTAGTGTAATCATCAATGCATTACAAATCAAATTTTCAGGAGTGAATCAAACATGCTCGTTAAGAATATAGTTTAGCGGTTATGATATTGAAATGTTGCAAACAACAAACCATATGGCCCTAGAGTTTTGACAGCAAGGTCCGGGGTTAATGGAATGAAATGCTCGATTCAAGCTTGGCAAGGTCTTAAGACGATTGTCTGCACAGAAACACATTTACCTATTCGACTAGAAAATATTGGGTGATTTGTAACCAATGATCCGACCATCTAGAACCACTGGATCACCGGATGTATAGTAAACTAACTCCCCGTCTTCCTTAACTCCTCTCCTCCTGTCTTATTAGTCCCGGCCATCCAACGTCACACATTGTTTGTGTATTCAACTCTACTCTGTGTATTCAACTCTACTCTTTACTAAGCTTTTGTAGTTGAGGCTGCATCTTTCTAGCATTCAAGCATGTTTTGAGGGGGTTGGGCTGGGGTTGTTGAATGGTATAAACATTTTATTATTCTAAGAGTTTTATAAAAGCTGTCATGGTCATTTAATAATTTATAAATTGAATTTTTTTTAAAAAAATTGCAAATCGAAACTAAATTATGTTCACATCAACGAAGTTACAGAGATCATAATTAGACACGAGGTTCATGCCAACTTTCTTGGACATGTCTTTCAAACTTGAATCATGGCCAAACAAAGGATTTGATCATGGTCTTCTTGTATTATTTATAGCAAAATACAATACCTGTTCAAACATGGTTGTTTTGTTTTTCTTACAGCTTATAAGAGAAGGTATAGGTAACATCGTCCCCGGATGGGCAGTACAAATTCTTGGCCTCTGCTCTATGAAGTAAATTCGTAGGACAATGGTCCAGTGGCATTTAGGGTGACAGTTAGGGCAGATTTTCGCACACGATTAACCACACCGACAACACCAAAGCTCATTCTTTCTATTATCAGCTTGTTCTTTGTTATGAATGAGTAAACATTGAACTATGTCCAAACTATAAGTTTCAATTATATAAGACCGTTAAATGAAGATAAGCTGATGCAATAGAAAGAAAATGTTAAAGAGACGCGTGGTTATCTTACGATATATCAAACGGTCTTAGATGCTTGTGACAAGGCAATATTTTTTAGTTAGAAACGGTGGCAGGCCACCAAGCTCCATGTCATGTCAGTTTTTTACCTGTTGAAACGATTACAACAATTATTGCGCTACCACGTAACACGTAATGGGTTCGAAAATATACCGTATGAAGTCTCCGAATATTCCGACGTAGGATCCTTGTTGTTACGAGCCTCCAACACGCTTGATCTTTTTCGCAGGTACGAAAACGGCTACTAGAGTCGAGTTCTTCGTCCACGAACCAAATCCTAGAGCTTGGTGATTGCTCTAGAGAGAGTGCTATAGAGAGAGGGTTATTACTATTGACTTGTGATTTATTGGGATATCTCTAACCTTTATATAGAGATACAATTAGAGACTGGCTTTACCTCCAACTCTTAGGAGATAAAGATTGTATTTATCTCAAACACTTAAGAGATAAATATTCTCTAAATAACTGTATTTATCCAAACTAACAAATACACATTATCTGTTAGTGGGCGGATAATGGGTCCACTGACCCAATTTATTAACAGCTCCCACACACAGGGCAAATAAATCGTACAGTCCCTCTTTATCTCTCGTCCACTCATCTCCTCATACAGGAAATGGAACGTGCGACCTACGAGAAAGGATGTCCAGTTGAGGAGTATTGTATTAAGTTATCACCAAACTAACACAATACATCACTCCAAAAAATCTCGTATGTACCCCAGATAGTTCAACTACACCAGATTAAACACTCTCAAATCCCTCATAGTGAGCAGTGTTAAACCTCTCATATGTTATGTATTCATGACTCATATCGAAACGAAAATCGACAAAGTCGCCCGGGCTATGAATCACACAACATGATGTAATATTGAACTTTCTTCCCAAAGCCCTCATGTCATTCCAATTAGACCCAACCGCTTTCCTAGACATGCCCCGCGAGACCGCATCATCCATGATCCAAGGGTACATGCTAAAGTAGCGACATTGAGTATCCTCTTCATGACATAGTCTAAGGTGAAAAGGGTACCATATAGGATCAAAAATTTCGATCCAAGTGGCTCACACAGTGACGAAGCAGGGATTCATTCGTCACTCCCACTGTCGGTCTGCATTTAGCACATGCAGTATGATTTGCATGCTATGGCGTAACCCGCAAGGGCGTGTCACATAAATGTATAATAAAATACGCCATACGAATCTAAGTCTAGTCGCTGTACAAGCGCCTAACCTGAGTTTTTCAGCCCAGTCACTCTCATAGTGCCTGCCTGAAATCTCACATTCGGCTGTAAACAGGCTACATAGAGTTGTGGAGATACTCTATGATCGACCTACATTTTTAGGTCTCATCTTAGCTCCAACTAAGGCGACATGTTTGCTTTATAAGCTGTATCATCTTATTCGCCCACTTGGCGCTTAAGACAATTATGTCTCATCTTGCTCGCTATCTTAGCGCCAAGGTGAATTACCCGTGTGAGTGGGTCAATTCGAGCCTGGTGACACTCTCAACAAGGATGTATATGTAATCACAAAGATTATCCATTCATTCCAAAATAAACTCAAATCAAGGAACGAAAATTTAATATAATAAATGTCAAGTACATAAGATGCCATAAACATATCAAAACCTACGGAGTCCCATACTCCTAATGTGAGAAAGGAAAACATCTCTAGCAATGAGCTTGGTCAAAGGATCAGCCACCATTCTGCCAGTAGGTATATGCTTCATGGTCACCTCTCCTTGCGCAACTAAAGTTCTAATGAAGTGATAACGAAGGCCTATGTGTTTGGCCTTCCCATGATATTTGGGGTCCTTTACAAAATCTAGGGCAGCTGTATTGTCACAGTGAACAGTGACAGCCTCATCTGCATGAGCTGTAACCCCTAGAGCCTGTAAGAATGACCTCAACCAAACAGCTTTCTGGACTGCTGCTGAACAAGCAACATACTCCGACTCCATCGTGGATAGGGCGATGCAAGACTTTTTCTTGCTGCACCAAGAGATAGCTCCACCTAAAGTGGATATGCGCTTATCTCTATCAACGCCCCAATCCTCTCAGTCTCAAGTCTCCACCATGATAACACAGGACGAGATCAGCGGTTCCACGCAAGTATCGAAGAATCCTCTTCACCGCATTCCAATGAGCGGGTCCAGGATTACTCTGATAACGACTCACCATTCCAACGGCATAGCAGATGTCTGGACGCGTACACAACATAGCGTACATCAGACTCCCAACTGCAGCCGCGTAAGGCACTTTGGACATCCGATTCTTTTCCTCATCATTTTTGGTCTGTTGTTAAAGTACACGCCTTGTCCATTGGAGTGTCTATGGGTTTTGAGTTATGCATACGGAATCGTTCAATGACCTTCTTGATATATGTCTCTTGAGACAAACCGAGAAGTCTCTTTGGATGATCACGTATGATTTTAACCCCGAGCACATAATTAGCTTCTCCCATGTCCTTCATCTCAAAAGTTGAGGACAGCCACTGCTTAGTGGCGACAATGGAACTCATGTCATTCCCAGCTAAAAGAATGTCATCCACATACAAAGAAAGGATCAGAATATTTTTCTTGGATCGTTTTACGTAAACGCAATGGTCTTGTTCAATCATTTCAAAACCTATAGAGGTAATGGCATGATGAAACCTAAAGTACCACTGCCTAGACGATTGTTTGAGACCATATATAGAACGTTTGAGCCGGCAAACTTTGCGCTCATGTCCCTTGACTTCAAAACCCTCAGGTTGAGCCATATAAATCTCTTCGTCTAGTTCTCCATTGAGAAAAGCAGTCTTAACATCCATATGAAAAAAGTTCTAAATCCTGCTGGGTGACAATAGCTAGGATCAGGCGAATTGAAGCAAATCTCACCACTGGGGAGAAAGTGTCTTCATAGTCCACACCCCGCAGTTGGGTATAGCCTTTCGCCACAAGACGTGCCTTATACTTGTCAATTGACCCGTCTGCCTTGCGCTTGACTTTTAAAACCCACTTGTTTCCAACAGTTTTGCGCCCTGGCGGAAGGTCAACCAACTCCCAGACCTGATTCTTCTCCATTGAGCTCAACTCATCTTTCATTGCAGCCATCCACTCATTACTAGCAGGTGAAGATAAGGCTTCTTCCATAGAAGTGGGCTCATCTTCATCATTCAGAGTGCACATAAGAATTTCTCCATCAATCTCAAAACGACGACGTGGAACTCTTCCTCGTGCATCTCTACGCAGTTGAGAATCTTGTTGACCTAATGGTCCTTGTGGTGTGCTCCCACTGTCTGGGATACTCCCACTTACACTAGGTTGAAGGTCACTTACACTATCTTCAGCGACAACCGGATGAGGAACTAATTCCCCACCTTTGCTTGGAGATGGTAAAGTGGGTTCAACCTCCTCTAACTCATAGAGGTCAAGATTCTTACTCGCGTCTCCAATGCTAAGAAAATCACTCTCTATGAAATTGACATCACGAGACTCTATTTCAGTCCTTCCACCATTTGGAAGTTCACCATACATCACATAACCTTTAGAGTTTTCAGAATACCTTAGAAAGATACTCTTCTTTGCTCTAGGCCCTAGTTTCCCATACTTTTGAGAAATACTGTGAACATAACTTGCTGAGTCCCATGGGCGCAAGTTATCCAAATTTGGCTTTTGGCCATTCCAAAGCTCATAAGGGGTGGATTTGACTAACTGTGAAGGCACACAATTAACTATATAGGCTGCAGTCAAAAGGGCATCCCCCAAAAAGATATTGGAAGGTTTGCTTGCGCCATCATAGACCTAACCATGTCTAACAATGTTCTATTCCTTCTTTCCGCAACACCATTTTGTTGTGGAGTATTAGGAATAGTAAGTTGTCTGCGTATCCCTTTTTCCTCACAAAACTTCTTGAAGTGATCTGACAAATATTCGCGTCCTCGGTTAGTGCGAAGAGTTTTTTAAATTCTTCTCTTTCTGATTCTCAACCTCAGCTACAAAGCATTTGAAACAGTCCAAAGCTTCATAGCGGTGAGATATCAGATACACATAACCATATCGCGTATAATCGTTTATCAGTGTAAGGAAATAAGAGGCGCCATGGCGTGCCTTTACACTCATAGGTCCGCATATGTCAGAGTGAACTAGCTCAAGTGGTTGAGTTGCTCTCACAGCCTTTCCAAAAGGCTTCCTTCATCCTTACCGGCCAAACAAGCCTCACAAGTTTGTAGATTGACTCTTGCGAGTGGGCCCAAAAGGCCTTCTCTAGCCAAACGAGTCATCCTATCTTGGCCTATGTGGCCCAGTCTTGCATGCCAGGTGGTAGAATCATTCACAATATTATCATTCACAAAATAAGAATAAGAGGACTGTGAATAATTTAAATCCAATTGAAAAAGACTATCCATGTGAAAACCATGTCCGAACAAAACATCATCCAAAAAGATGTCTAACTTATTACCCTTAAAAATAAAGGAAAAACCACTGTCTAATAAAGCAGTAACTGAAAGTAGATTAAGCCCAACAGTGGGTGCATATCGCACATCCTCAAGAATCAATGTGCGCCCAGTGCGCAACTTGAGCTGGTAAGAACCAACCCCTAGCACCTCTTCGGAGCTATTGTTTCCCATGAAGATATGTTTGCTACCCGCTGGAATCCGGTGATAATCTACGAACCCCTTTCGATCACGTGCTACATGTTTTGTTGCACCTGTATCCACAAACCACACATGTTGGGAATGAGAAACCATCACATGTGAGGAAACATATAACTGAGAGAGAGATTCTGAAAGTACCTTCTTCGGCTCAGTGCAATCACGAGCGAAGTGTCCTTTCTGTTGACAGTTGAAGCATTTAACTTTAGACAGATCCTTTTTCCCACCACGTTTTCCTCTCTTGCGTTTCTTCATTTTTCCTTCCTTTGGCGCAAAAGTGCTAGCCTCGCTTTTCTTACCTTTCTTACTTTGTTTTTCGCGCTTGCCATTTGCATTGCGTGATCCCCCTTGGGCGACATAAGCAAGGGTCTTGTCAACGTCTCGAGTCTTAGCCTCAAGGATGACATGCTATGAAACATCAGAAAAGTTCTTGATGTTTTCACTATGGGTCAATATCTGTTTCATATTGGCCCATGAGGCAGGAAGGGACCTTATGACAGCTCTGACTTGTTGCTCATCTGTGAGCGCATGGCCAGCATCCCTTAGCTTACCAATCATATTGGACATCATCCTTAGATGTTCACTCATGGTATGTTTAGGGTCTTTTGTGTACTCCTCAAACTTAATCACAAGGCTACGAAGCCGCGTAGTTGAGGTTCCATCAAAAGATAACTTGAGCTGATCTCATAAAGCTTTGCAAGTTGGAAGTTCATCATACTGCCCAATTAGATCATTTTGCAAGCTGCTCAACAAGGTGTAGCGCGCACTACGATCTTTCTGATTCCATTTCTGGTAGGCAGTGTGGTCTCTTAGGGGTTACGCCTCAGTTGGCGCGACCATCTCCTTGCGCCTTAGCTCTTGTTCGTTCAGCATGAATTTCATCTTTTTGTGCCAAATGTCATAATTATCTCCGTTAAGTTTCTCACCCTTAACGAGATCAGCTATGACATTCTTGGTGGTCATTATATTCACTACATTAGATTGCGCAAGGAAAAGACATTAATTATACATCCTTCTATTTATTTCAAAAAATTCAAATGAAAAACATAATCCTTCCTCACATCATGAAATCGAAAATTTGCTAAGCTCGTAATCATCTCCCATGTATGTGAGTTGGGAAAAATATTTTTCAAGTAATTTTTTGCAATAAATTTCATCATTATATAAGCCACAATATAATAAATCATCCACATGATAATTTAGAACAATATAAAATTGCACCATGCAATTAAGTGTGCAAGGACTCAGCTGAGCCCCATTGGCATTCTAATAACTTATGCTAAGAAAATTCTGACTTGAATAATGTGCGTGCGAAATTACATCCCCGTACAAGGCTTTCTGAAAATATACAGGGAAATAGTAGAATACAACATCTTTGAGAATCCTACTACAAACTACTCCAATAAAACAAATGGAGATGCCGCACAACACATTATTCTCAAAAGAATTTTCTTAAAGCAAGAGTAAACACACAAATATAAGTTTCTTTAGAATGTCAATCTAGTATCCATCCATTTAACCTAAAACTAGCATGCTCAAATAACAAGTTAAAGGGTAATTTAAATGGATGAATAGGTTACATTCTCCTTCCAAGGAAAACGGGCGTAAATGCCTTGAAATTGAGTTTAAAGAGGTGTGGGCTTACCAAAAGCCCAACAAATATATTTCAACAAAAAACATATTTAAACCATAACACTAATCAAGGCAAATAAATAAAACATAATTCATTTATGTCATATAGCTCTCCATAATATTTATTTCTGTTCACAAAGTGCAAAAAAATTAATATTTGCGCATTATTCGTATTTTTGGGACCACAAAAGTAGCACAAAAAAATATTTCTAAATGGCCCAAAAATGAGAGATAAATTTTTAAAATTGGCAAACAGTAAATTTATCCCTAATATACCCTCTGGAATTAAAGAAAAATTCTGAGTGCATCAAAATAAATTTTTAAAACTAATTTTTCATAGAAAAAATCATTTAAAAATTATACCGAATACACACATAGGGTATAAAAGTAAATTTAATGTCATAGAAAAATTTTAGAAGGCACGACAAGGCTCCACTCTCCGGCGGTGATGAACACCGGCCAAAAAATAATCTGCACGCTCCTCCACGCGCCACCGTGCGTGTGGGACAGCGCTGCAGGTTCTTGGAGCAGGAGCGTGGCATACACGCGCGGGCGTGGGCGCGGGGTCATCGGCCTTGACTGGTGCGTGGCGTGTGGAGCGCGTGTCAGCACACTCTTGGCGTGTGACAACGTGTGGAAGCGCATGGTAACGTGGCCTGAACGCGCTAAGGGCGCGTGATCAGCTCCGTTGTTGCGTGACACGTGTCATCACCCCGTGTCGCGCGTGATCGTCTTCTTCGTTGAAAAACCCTAATTCTCTAGCCGCCGCCATGCCACGATGCCAACTTCCGAATGCCATATCTCTCTTGTTTTTAAGCAAAATAATGCGTACGATATATCGTTGGAAAGCTTATGTGACATAGATTAATTATATACCAAACGATCATGATAAAAACTGAATATCATGCTCCGAATTTGAGTCCCAAAACTCGAAAAAACCACAATTTTCTTGAAAAATAAAATCCTGATTTCTCACAAATCATGCATCTAATGATCACAAAATTTTACGGAGTTCATCCTCAACCATAGGAGAACAAAAACATATAATTAATTTTCAAAAAACATGCTCAATAAATTTCGAATTTTTGTAATGGGTCTCGTTCATGTATCCGAAAAAAATCGCAACATGCACATAAATTAATCTAGCATGTTAAAGGCGAATCAACAAGTAATCATGCTCTGATACCAATGTTGAAACGATTACAACAATTATTGCGCTACCACGTAACACGTAGTGGGTTCGAAAATATACCGTATGAAGTCTCCGAATATTCCGACGTAGGATTCTTGTTGTTACGAGCCTCCAACACGCTTGATCTTTTTCGCAGGTACGAAAACGGCTACTAGAGTCGAGTTCTTCGTCCACGAACCAAATTCTAGAGCTTGGTGATTGCTCTAGGGAGAGTGCTATAGAGAGAGGGTTATTACTATTGACTTGTGATTTATTGGGATATCTCTAGCCTTTATATAGAGATACAATTAGAGGCTGACTTTACATCCAACTCTTAGGAGATAAATATTGTATTTATCTCAAACACTTAAGAGATAAATATTCTCTAAATAACTGTATTTATCCAAACTAACAAATACACATTATCTGTTAGTGGGCGGATAATGGGTCCACTGATCCAATTTATTAACACTACCCAAAAAAGAAATTCAAACAAAGAACTGGACGATGGTCTTCCTGCATTATTTGTAAGAAAATATATCCTGGTGTAAGATCATTGGGGAAGGCACTTTAGCCCACAAAATTGACCATTCGGTTTACGTCGTTAAAAGAGGTCCACAAGGGCTTACAATTCGGGATTCGCGCGTCTTTCCGGTTCCAATATGACCGCGAGAACTTGTTTGAAGCCTTGCAGAATTCAAACGTAGCTGCATAGCATTGATAGTGTCTTTGACTACTCTCCGGTGATATGACTCGAGCTTTGGCCAATGACTTCCCCTCCAAGGGCTGGGCTGATGTTTGCATTTTACTTTTTCCTCATCAATTTATTTCGACTGCTTTATTGTTATCCTACCAAAAAATAAAATAAAAATTTGAGGTAGCGGTAGACAGAATTTACATTTTGTTTTTTCCTTAAAAGTTGAAAAGAGATTTTATTTTCTTAAACTAGTTTAAAAGACTATTGGACGTTTGACAGAGTTTCAGCTTTCAAAAAATTGAAAACAAAAACTCAGTATTGCGTTTGATAAGAAAACTACTTTGGAGTTTTTCTTTTTTAATATATTGTAATTTAAACAAATATTTCCAAAAGTATATCAAATCTTAGAAAGTTAACAAGAACAATGCAAATACTCTGTATTATAGCTTACAAATTTGCACAATCCAAACCGATAACATTTTGCAAGTCTCCTGACTTTCTTACATCTATAGTCCAGGCCTCGAGAGATACTAAATGAATGTCAATAATAAATCAACCTCTTCTATTCCAAATCTTTCTAGCAATGCAATCCCTTACTACCTTTATTCTCTGTTATTGTTGAGGATTACTTAAATCTATTGAGATTGGATCTTGTGATCTGGTCTCAACCAATCATATCTTCTTTTGCAAAATCCTGAAAGCATCAATTATCTCGATGCTGTCTTCTGATGAAGTTGTGAAGAGTGCAACATAGTATTTTGCCGAATAAGATGCTATCTTACTTAAAATAAAAAACGTCCCTTTAAAACTCTTAAGGACCGCTCAATTATATATGGCAGTGACGAGTGTCTATAATTGAACAAATACTCAATACTTGCTGGTGGCCCAAATCTTTAAGAATCAGCTAAGTGATATCCTTCTCTCTGATAAAGTGCTAAGAATCTCGTCATGTTTGTTCTAACCAGAATCAACAGCATAATAACATTATGAAATCTTAAGTAAAGCTTGTAAGTACAACTACATATCAAGAAGAAAAAAATCACACTTATGTAAATATTTGCAAATGTTTGCCTCCAACAGGCAATGAAAACTTATTTATGGCGTTAGTGAGTGTTCCAAAAATCACATCGGAATTATGCGCAACTGCTTCCCAACCAGCCAT
Source organism: Escallonia herrerae (assembly GCA_033070095.1). Taxonomy (NCBI): domain Eukaryota; kingdom Viridiplantae; phylum Streptophyta; class Magnoliopsida; order Escalloniales; family Escalloniaceae; genus Escallonia; species Escallonia herrerae. Next base: position 114,604 of record JAVXUP010002345.1, on the reverse strand, counting down.
GACATAGGTGAAGCACATGTCAGAATAGCACACAACACATTGATTTTGTGATGTGTTAATTTTCTTTAACGAACTTGCTCATTAGCCGGTTGGCGTGCATCAATGTAACTATCGTCAATTGATCTCGAGGCAAAATAGTTTTTGATGTAAGCTTGCAGATTTTCTTAAGAACAAGGTTGAAGTATTAAGACACAGTCTGACCACACTACTGGAAGTGCTCACAATTACGCGGTTCCTTTCGTTCGGCGTAAGTACAAGCATGAAAATTGCTAATATATTAATGCAATGAGTTGTCTAGAATCTTTCAAACTAATTTAGCTTTTAAAAGATCACATAATGATATGAAAAGTAGGCGGGTTCATCTTCAACATATCATAGCATCTACGTTGATGACCATTAATTAGATTAAACACATAATTATGTCCTTTAAGTACTGAAGTCCTCATGGGCCTTTCCTTCGTGCACATATTCCTATTATGCCCATAACCTTTGCCACCTCAAAAATATCCTCTTCCTTAATCTCATCTAACTCATCAAGCAATTATCATTACAAATCCTACTATAATTGGGTCCATCCTATTCGATAATATAGGCGTAATTAATACGTTACGGTAACACAAAATGAAATTCATTTATTACAATAATAAGCGAGTGAAAGCCCCACCTAGTTCAGATACACCAAATAAAAGAGAATATAACAAGAAAATACAATAAGTTCTTATGAAAAACTAACAAATTGGTATTAAAAGTACTCTGATGTCCCTACAATGTCACTTTAAATAACAGATCACGTCAATCTTCCTACTTTCAGAAATATCTATGAACATATTCCTCCAAAGTGCGTGACTACACGGCTGTTGAAATCGCTTTACGTCGATCCCCTCAAGATTACCTAAACAAGAAATATTCTTTAACCTTCTTCTCGGACTCATCATTTTCAACTGTATACTCTGTGATACCTTTATCCTTCCAACAAGGTGAACTTGACATCAACTTCTGCTTGAGAAAAGCTGTTCTCTTTCTAGAACTCTCAGCTAGACCACCTAGGAAACTTGACAATGTTGCACCACTTCTTTCATTCCTACCGCTTCTTTATGTAGAAGTGCTACTCCTTCTTCGATCCATGTGTGCTTCTTATCAGCCATTCGTCTACTCAGAGCACCTTTTTCTTGCGACCATCATCATCATCATCATCAGCAAACAAAAATCGCCATCACTACCATCATCACGGCACCACCACGGTACCCACCATTGTTAATGACCATCCATCAGCATATTCACCTACTAATAACACCATCGACACCCACCCATACCACCGTAACCACAGAACAACGCCGCCATCACACCATGATAACCCACCACCAACCCTGCCAAGATAATTGCTCCGACCCACAAACACCAACAACACCAATGCACCACCGTACACCACCTACTCTGAGACCTCTCCACATCAGTGCACAACCGTGACCCGTCCAAAAGGATCAGGATCTCATGCTGTAACCCATGGTTACAGTAGGGGTGCTGTGATCCCAAATGAGAGAGGGGGAAGAGAGAGAGAGTAACCATGGTTTACATCCCGCTCTCTCTCTTCCCTCTTTCTCTTCCCCTCACTCATTTGGGATCACAGCACCCCTGCTGTAACCAGGGGATCCTAATCCCGTCCAAAAATGGCCCCACCGACAACACACTAACCATCCAACAGCAGCACCGCCCAACACCCACCAACACCAAATTCATCATAGCCACCTCCTCTAAAGTTAAAATTGAACCAATAGATAGTCTAACCATATCATCAATTTACACATGTAGTATGAGGAGAGAGATAGAAAGAGAGAACAATAGTTTGGGTATGGGGAGAATACAATAATAAAATATGAAAAAGATATTAAGAGTTTGTCAAAAGGAAGTAGGAGGCTACCTATAACAAGGAAGGGTGATAGTTCCAAGAATAAAAATGATAGCTGCTAGTGTGAATGTAAGGGGCTTCAATGACTCAATAAAGCAATATCACCTGAAGAAAATACTTACAAATAGGAAGGTACAAGTGGTGACTTTGGTTGAGACTAAGGTTAGAGTGGAGAATGTGTAGAATATATAATTGAAAAAATGGTAGTTTATGTACAATAAAAGCCAGAAAGGTGTTACAGTAGTATGGCTGGGATGGCAGCACCAGAACATCAAAGTCGATCCTATATCAGTTAATAATCAAGTGATAACAGCTGAAGTGCATAGTCCAGAAATGGAACCCTGGTTTATATCTTGCATCTATGGTAATAATTATGGTACTAAAAGAAGGGATTTGTGGAGTCAGTTAAAACCAGATGCAAGAAGGATTGGATCTAACCCTTGGATATTAATGGGAGACTTAAATGTTGTGAGATCCCCAAGTGAAAGGCAAGGTGGCTCTGGTACCAATAGACTTGACAGAATGGAATCAACCAATGGTTATAAGCTACTATAACATGCTGCAATGTTATGTACAAATGCATAACCAAGATGACGAGCAAGAGAATGCAGCAAATTCTACCTTGTCTGATCAGTAACAGGCAAACCGCATTTGTAGAAAATAGGCATATTGGGGATAACATACTGACTATGCAAGATCAAACTCATAAGAAATTATCATAGGCCTGATAGTCCACCTAGATGTGTTACGAAGATAGACATTTAAAAGGCTTATGATACAGTGGAATGAGAGTTCTTAAAAGCTATTATGCTAGAATTGGAATTTCCTAACAGATACATAGACTGGACTATGCACTGTGCGGCTCATGCTAGATTCTCTATTAATTTGCATGACAATATGGAAGCAAAAGAGGTTTGAGGTAAGGGACCCCATTTCCCCTACTCTTCATTTTGATTATGGAGTCTTTAACTGCTTGTTAAATGAAGCAACTCAGCATACTGACTTCACCTATCATCCAAAATGTCATGAATAACAAATTACTCATGTAAGTTTTGCTGATGGCCTATTCATTCTTACTGGGGCAAATCTACAATCCATCAACTTAATCAAGAAGACTATCCATAGGTTTGGTCTTATGTTAGGACTTTATCCTAATGTGCATAAGAGTGCCATCTTCATTGTAGGGCTTAATGAGGAAGAATTTAATCTGTTGGTGCAAGAAATTGGTATTCCACAAGGGAAATTCCTAGTAAAATACTTGGGAGTACCTCTGATTACCACTAAGCTAAAGGTTAGTGATTGTCCAGTACTCATTGATAGGATATTAGCAACAGTCAAGAACCTGTCCTATGCAGGGAGATTTGAATTAGCCACTTCTGTACTGTTTAGCATGCAAATATATTGGTGCTCTATATTCCTATTGCCTAAGAGGATCATCTCATGAATTGAAACCAAAATAAGGAGATTTATATGGCATGGAAAGATTATAAAAGGCAATGGAGCAAAAGTTGCTTGGCATGATGTGTGTTACCTAAGAGAGAAGGTGGTGTTCACCTGAAGAGATTACTTTTGAGTGGAATAAGGCTGCATTGTGCAAGTATATATGGAATTTGGCAAGGAAAAAACACACATTATGGATTCAATGGACATACATATATAATTTGAGGACATAATTTCTGGGATTTCAAACCTTATATTGACCTCGATCTCTTAGACTTGGTGTAAGATCTTGAACCTTAGAGATATTATGCTGAACACGGTGGAGTATAGAGTTCGCGATGAGAATGATACATGATTTTGGCTAGATAGTTGGCTGTCACAGGGACCTATTTTAGAGCAGTTTGGGCACATAATTATATATGATGCTGCAAGTTCAAGAAGTCTAATGGTAAATGAAGCTGTTCATCAAGGGGTGTGGAATATCAACACCGTATCAATTGCACTAAACGTGTTGAATTCACAAATTAGGAATATAGAGTTGACAACAAATCAAGACTAACTCAGGTGGACATTTAATTCTAATGGTAAGAGGCCAATTGTAATGATTGGGGAGTAAGTGACCACAAACTTTGAATGAGTTTGATGAATAAAGGAAAATGAAATGTAAATAAGGTTTAAGACTGATTTAATTTTATGATAATAGTTATGGTTGTGCTTGAGGTGTTTGTGGTTGACACTACGACAATAATATAGGTAAATGCTTATGGAGATATGGTGACACCGGTATGGTCAGTGATAGTAATAGCACTTATGATAAAGAAAATGGTAGCATTAAGGTGTTGGGGTATTAGTATGGTAGTGGTGGACACTATTGTTAAGAACCTGAATAGGACAAAAGGTGAACTTGATTAACTTAAAAGTAGTGATTCTGAGATTAGTACCTCGAGAAAACTTGGACATTTTAGAAATTCTATCCTTCGACTAGGAAAGTTTGAAGTTGTATCTCGGACCACCATGATCCTAACAAGTCCGAACAATTTCTCGGTGGTGCTTTTAATAGGCCATGTTGTCTACTTCTAATTGCTTAAACATTGATAAAGTCACATTTTTAAAAAGGGGAAATCAGTTATATTGCTATGCCACACAAGAGCTTTTTATGGCCTCTTACCAAAATGACGCAGTTTTACGATGGGTATTAAAACTAATGTTTTTTTTTTTTTTCGGGTAATCTCCTCTCCTTCATCGGCTTCTCTCTCCTTTACGCTGCATCGTGCCTCCACGGCTCAACCAGATTGCGGGCCGTCTCTTCCCTTCCCACCAAAACAAGGGAGAGCAATCACTCGCTGCCTTGCCTCCGCAGATTCCTCCCCTCCCCCTTGCCGTCTTTCCCCTCCACCTAGCCACCATTCGCTGCCACCTCCTCTCCTTCCTCGCCGCTGCTACCCGCTTACAATAGCCACCGCCGATTCCTCCCTCTATTGACCACCATCATGCCACAATAGCCACCACCGAGTCCTCCCTTCTCCCCCACTCAAACCATTTCAGATTCTCCCACTCCTATTTGCCTCCTTGCTACGAATTGCCCACCACCTGTTTGATGTTTGAACGGATTTGTTCAAGCATTTTGAATTGCACATTTCTAGTTTATGCATCATCACCATTGTTCAAGCAACAATTATATGAAACTGCTCTTTACAGTTTATGTTTTTTCTTTTGAGTTTTTGGTTTGCATCACTCGCAATAATCCAATTCATCATGACTGTTACCTATCTTTATGCATGTGTCAATGTGTACACAACCATCTGATAAGAAGGATGCAGTGTGAAGGACGCCGTGTGGTTCATACTAGCCTTTGGGAAGCCCCAAGGGACACATTTCTCTCTAGCTATGACTTGTACCAGATTATATCTCTAAGTTCAGCATGTTGATGAAGATTGACAACCTGGTTTCTAAGGTTGATAGGTACTGCTTTATATAGATTACCCTTTTTGAAAATCTGGACAGGCTTAAAGAATTTTGGGACTTTCTGATAATTTTCTGTGGCCATCTGTAAAGATAAAATGTATGTGTGCAAATCCTCTAATGAGAATTAAACAAGTTGTTTTGGTCTCATAAAATGATATGCTTCGGTCTAACTTCTGCAGTTACTTGGTTTGGATTTCTAACAATAAGATTTCTTAGATGAGAATTTGTATGGAGTTGTTTGATGGTTCTGAAATCTTATGTATTTCATTTTCAATTTGTATAAAGCTTCATTTGGCAAAGGTTTAACCTCTTGTTGATTGATGTACATATATTGGGGTATGGGCTGGTATGTTGAGGAGGTTCCTGGTTGATCCTATTGAGATGTTGAGGGCAATGTTTCAATGGTCTCTCTATTTAGGTCTATCTCTACTCTTATTGTAGCTTTCTCTTCATTATGATTATGACGTTGTCTCAATATTTACTCAGAAAAATGTAAATCAGTTGGAAACATTTTGAACATTGCTGAAAAAGCAAAGCTGAACAAATGAAGGGATGCCTAGCAATTGAAATGGAGAAGGAAATATTTAGTGGGTGTTGATTTTGCTTTTATGCATAAAAAAATGAAAGAGGTGGCACCTTCTTACAGCCGGTGTTGTTGTAGCCACGATGTATACTTGCCATGGAGATGAACTGAAGCAACTATTTTGAAGCCAATTAATTCGACAAGCAGAATCAAGAAAATGAATGCAAGTTTTTCATTTGTGAATGAGTCTTTGATTTCTTACTTTGTAGCAATAGCTGGATAAGTGGCTCTTTGTTGGTCTGTCCTTATGTATTCATGTAGCTTTCATTCTTGAGAGAAGCAAGACAATGTTGGTTTTCTGAACTTGTGAGAGTCCCTTGTAATGAATTTCATTGGAATGAAAAGGTTTAAATTTTACTGGCGTACTCTTGAATATGTCTAGCTTTGTTGAACTCAAATGCCGAGCAATGAATATGTGGAATGCATTGCATTTGAAAGGAAAAATGATGGAAGCTATAAGTTGTAAGTGGAAATAGACTGTAATGTTGTGCATTCTTGCTAACCGGAACGATGTGCATTCTGTATATCATAAGCAAGATCTCCAATGTTATTATTTTAATTTGTTGCTCTTTGGTTTACGCCTGTAGCTTGGCATCAGCCTTTTTTCATGTAGTATTGTACACATTTCATGAATTTTAATCCAATTGGTGTTTTTAATGCAACAAGTACAAGCGAGAATCTTCTTTGCCACATGCAACAGTTTTCTTCCTTGACAACGCATAAAAAAAAGAAAAAGAAAGCACCATTGTCATACACCACTTGGAAACCACAATTTTGTTTGAAACATAAACTAAGCATTCAAGCTTTGCAAAACAAATTGCGAGCTTCTCAAACCATAATCCTAAAGCAAATTTAGAATATCTAGTGCAAAACCAGAAACATTGCCCACCTATTTAGTATCCTAAGAGAAGATACTAGATCTAACGAAGAAAAAGCAATTATAAATCTTCTAGGCTGTGGCATTTTCCCTGCTCCATGTTATGCTACCTCTTCCAGTCTCATTTCTACATCTCGAACCATTTCTACCTTGAGACACTTGGCTCTTGTTATTGAGAAAAACAAAATCCATGAAACAAATTCTATGTCAAGTAAATTTCTAATTTATTTCAAGCAACTCAAATCGATATAACATATGCCAATAAAGAAATTCTATGCCAATAAAGAAGCGAGACATACTAGATTGCATTCCCTTTATCTTCATCCTTCTGCAATTTATATAGAAGGGAGAAGGGAGGACTCGGTGGTGGCTATTGTGGCATGATGATGGCCAATGGAGGGAGGAATCGGCGGTGGCTATTGTGGACAGGCAGCGGTGGCGAGGAAGGAGAGGAGGTGGCAGCGAACGATGGTTAGGTGGAGGGGAACGACGACAAGGGGGAGGGGAGGAATCTGCGGAGGCAAGTCAACGAGTGATTGCTCTCCCTTGTTCCAATGGGAAGGGAAGAGACGGCCGACAATCTGGTTGAGCCGTGGAGGCACGATGCAGCGTAAATGAGAGAGAAGCCGATGAAGGAGAGGAGATTACCCGAAAAAAACATTAGTTTTAATACCCATCGTTAAACTGCGTTGTTTTGGTAAGAGGCCATAGAAAGCTCTTGTGTGGCATAGCAATATAACTGATTTCCCCTTTAAAGAATGGTAAAAAAAAAAGTACATGCAATAAAGTAAGTCTCATGAAGAAAGATATAAGGTAACTATCAGACATTTATGGATTTTCTATATTTAAAAAGATTGGGTGACACCAAATTCAAACCCTTCTTTGCCCAATACACTTATATTACTAAAATAGACTATGCATTAAGCCTATCTCAATATTAATATGGAAACATTCTGTATTGGTAGATGCAAAAATCGAAGAGGATAGAAAAGATTATAGAAAAAGAATTTTGATGGTGAATTCTATTGTAGCATTTTTCTTTTCCTGAATAGCAGTTCTAGGTGATAGTGTAATATCCCACATCGGTTGTGGGAGAGTTTGCGATTGGCCTTATAAGACCCTGCCTATGAACTTATAAGTACCTACTTGGCTAGCCCTTTTGAGGGAGGTAATGCCCTGTGGTGGGGCCGTGGACCGGGTCGTTACAGATGGTATCAGAGCCGACTCTCGAAAGCTTGGGTTGGGGTATCCAGTCGGGTTGCCGATGGTTGGGGGAAACGAAGGCAAGCCCGGGTATATCCCACATCAAGATGATGGTTGGGGCAACGAAGGGTGAGCTGGGTATATCCCACATTGGCTAGAGAGGAGGATTCTGGGCTATGTGTGATCGAGCCTTAGCGAGGACGCTAAGGAATAAGGTGGGGAGATTGTAATATCCCACATCGGTTGTGGGAGAGTTTGCGATTGGCCTTATAAGACCCTGCCTATGAACTCATAAGTACCTACTTGGCTAGCCCTTTTGAGGGAGGCAATGCCCTGTGGTGGGGCCGTGGACCGGGTCGTTACAGATAGAATAGTGGGACAGAGAATAGGATCTCTATGTCTTAAATAAATATCATCAATATGATTGTTCTTATCCAAGAGAGTGGGCTGATTTGTTTGAGAAACTCATATACTTGATTGATTGTATCTACTATGTTTAAGACATGTATATTAGCTCATATATTGTCTTGTAGAATATTATCTTTGTTTGTCTTTGGAATTAGTATTTGTTTCACTATGATGAAGTATATGTTACAATAAAACCCAATAGCATCGTGTCCCGTACATTTACACGGGTCCGTTAGCTAGTTTCTCGTAATGTTGAAATCAATTTAATTCATTATCTTCTCTTTGTGTAAACATTAAAAGTGGTATAAAAGAATTTTCATTATTGCAAAGTTAATTTCTGTTTGTAAACACTTAGCCGTCCATTCATGCAGTATCCAATTAGAGATCATCTAAACGGGTAATGGTATTATACATGAAGATAACTAAGAAGTTAATATATTCGTAATAACTTACTCCAGCCAAAAGCTAAATGTGTTTTTTTCTTGTAGCGACTGCAAAGTGTGTTTCGCAAACTTTTATCAACATACTGTGGAATGCCTATTAAGGGAAATAATAGCCATCTCTAATAACTTTATTTTAAGATTCAAATATTAGAGAAGTGGAAGACTTAAAGCTACCTTCCATTAGAAGGCTGTGCTGATACTTAATTAATTAACGTAAAATGAGTAATTTCTAGATGTTATTAGGGCATAATAATTCACAACATAATTTTCAATCCTAGCCACATATGTTACTATATATGGAGATGGTGAGAGTACTTTGTAACATTCAGAGTAAGAACATGAAAGTTAAGGTACCGTTTGAAAACTGGTTGGTTTTCAATAGAAAAGAAACCCGTTTGACACACAGTTTTTATTTTTTTTTCTTTAGTTGTGATAACCAGTTTTTAAAATAGAGTTATTTTTAAAAACTCCCATTTTGGAGTTTTAAGTTTCCAGTTTTAGTTTGAGACCACCACCACTACCCCCCCCCCCCCCCCCAACCGCCACAGCCACAGTCACCGCAACCACACCAAAGAAAAAACTTAATCAAACACCTAAAAGAAAAAAAACTCAAAAATAAAAAACTGGGTAATCAAATGCCCATTTGTTTTTGTAAAAAATAAAAACTAAGCTGGTTTTAATTTTTTTTTGAAATAAAAAATCAAAACTGTAACTGATTTCAAATAGACCCTAAGTTACTCAATGTTTTGAAGTTTGGGTTAGAAATTACTAACATTTGTATGGCCAAACCCAAGATATACAATTAATATAACTAACACGCGTGCGCGCGATTCGTCACAATTATAATACGGAGTATCAGGTCTTAAAGCCAATATAGAATAACGGAAGGAAAAGAATAATTATGTCTAGTGTTATTTTTATTTTTTTGTTTGTTGAACCATATAAATTTTCATTGCCAATGTAAACCAATAACCGTAGAACTACATAAAAGTAAGATTCATCATAATAGTAAAATTCATCATATCTTTAGAGAAAAAAATTACGGTCTAATGGTAATTTGAGAAAAGTTAATTGCTCTACTTATGTCATAAGATGTTATTATCAAGGTCTTGCATGTCCTAATCTATATGAAGCATCAAGTTGTGGATGATAATGACACACATATTCTATTACCGATTAGTTTTATGAAAAGTGAGAGAGACATTTAAGTATTTATTGTGGCATTTATGAGTAATGAAAAAATGGATTTGTTAGAAGAATTTAGATTCAAAGCATGTTAATAATGTTTTGAATGACAAGGGAGTGATTTTTTAAATATAAGAAGGGTATAATGGTTCAAAAAATAATTTTTTAAGTATCTAAACTTTTATATATAGTATAAATAGATATAGATAAAAAATATTTTACGGAAAAAGAGAGGCAGTAAGTGAAGGAAGCAAGAGCTGCGAGGGCTTGCCTTGCCTCCTCATGCCCAAATAAAAGAAAGATTCAATTGTGCGATACGAGACCTATATCCGAGCGATTGGGGAATATAGGGAAGGAGAACTTCAACATCCTTCCTCAAAGCATCCCTTTCTTCCCGTCACTACGAAAAAATGAGATTCTTTTTTTCCAAAAAAGAAAAGCATACTGTATTAAGTGTAAAGGTGAAAAGTTAAGGACATTTTGACCATGATCTTAAATCTTGTGGGCGTCAAAACCTAATAAATAATTGTGGAACGAAGGTGTATTTCATTAACTGACAACTCGGATTGCTGGGCAGTAGGGAGAATTCTCCTGGACCAACAAATGCAACAAAAGCAAGGAAGAGCCCTTCCTGTTGGGTTGACCCCTTCCAAAACCAAAGCTAAATCAAAGTCTTAGGGAGTGATCAATACGTCAACATTGTGCCGTTCCTCGAGATTTCTTTTAAGTTGAACGCCTTCATATTTAGAAGGATGATGCATTTGGAACTAAGATGTACCACCAATTTCCAGCAGTATGGAGTTCAGGACAAACAGCAGAACCATACTTTCATGTCTCATATTCCTGAGCCTTGCAAGCGAAGTTCTATCCCACAACAGCGGTGTCCTTGCTGTGACTCAGGTTAATATCGGCGTGATTCTTGATATGGGATCATTGGTTGGGAAGACTACCCATAGCTGCATTACCATGGCAGTTACTGATTTCTATGCTCACCACAAGACAAGAATGATTCTCCACACCAGAGATTCCAAGGGAGAACCCCTCCGCGCTCTATCAGCAGGTTAGTCTTGTTTTTTCTACTCTCTTTTCGGACAAAAAAAAAAAAGCTTCAACGTAATGGTACTATTGATAACATGCATGGTGTTCCTCCATCTCGTAACTTCTCGTTAATTTTCTCGTGTGTATATCTATAACCATTACGTGGACGTGGTAGGGAGTAATTTTTGAATTGATATCATTATTTTTTTGGGGGATCAAAATAATATAATTTAATTATTTCATATTTCTTTTATGACTTATTTTAGAATAAATGTATATTTGATATCGCAATTGAATTTCTTTTAATATTTGAAAATCTTATTTGGAGGCTTCTGGATTGAAAAAATGTTTGATGGTACTGCTGAAAAAAAATAAATAAAGAAATTAAAAGAATGAATTTACGTCTTTATTTTTTGTAATCAATTAAATTGGTTTATTCTATACACTTAAAATCTGTAATTTTCAAGACCATGTACGTAGCTGAATAAATTTTCAGTTAAAAAAGGCGCCATACTTAAGCCTTTCTATTATATCCATTTTTTATGCATGTTTAACCTTTTTTTATTTTTTTGTTTTTGTTTTTCCAACAGCCTTTTGTTTCTTAACTAAAATTTCATGTATTTTAATTTTTCTGCTTTGTTTTTATTTTTCAGTTTGTCAATTGGTTAATTGTTTTCTAACTTAAAAATATAAGAAAAATAATCACAACTCTCACTACCCAATTCATTATCCAATATTTATTTCACTCTAACCAAATTAAAAAGGGAATAATAAAGAATTTCTTTGTTTTGTTTTTCTTTCTCATCTGACTTTTCATTTCCCAACATAATATAATTAGATTTATTATCGAATGTTCATTTAATTTCAACTAAATTTAATAACGAGTCATAAATAGAGGGTAAACGTGTTATTGATATAATTAACAGATGACATAATCGTCCAAAAATGATTTACGACATTCGTACTTTTATAGGTAAGTATATAGATTGCAAAACATATTTCATTTTTCTAGTTCGCCGACAAATTTCAGTTTTTACTTAGGCAAAACTTGATCCACAGTAAAAAAGCAACATTCACCCTGTAGGTGTTTTCACAACTTTTTTTACCAGAGTTCATCCTATGTCTGAAAAAGGCAAAAGAAAATATTGTTCATTGTTTTTCCTGCCATTTTTGAACACATCACTCCAGGCAATACTCCCACTTTCTCTATACCATCACCACTATAATCGACCACCTCTACTACAAGAAATAAGGCCTTTGGCTACGGGAAAAATCCGTCGCCAAAGGCCTACATTTCTTCGCTAAACCTTTTAGCGAAGGAAATACCGTCGCTAAAAGGTTTAGCGAAGGAATGTAGGCCTTTGGCGACGGATTTCTCCCGTCGCTAAAAGTTCCTCGTATAAAAGCCCGTCGCTAAAAGTTTTGTGACGGAATTTCAAAATTCCGTCGTCTAATATTAGACTTTCAGTGACAACTTTTTTATACATTAGCGACGAAAATTCCGTCGCTAATCGTATTTTATGTATTTTAATTTATTTTTTTTCATTAAATATTTAGCGACAGAATAAACTATTTAGAGACAGATAAGCCATCGCTAAATGTCTTTTTAATGATAAAATATTTCATAATTAAAAATTCAGACTTAGGTATACTCTTTAGCGACAGAATTAATCCGTCGCTAAAAGTCAATTTTTTATAATTTTTTTAATGCTCAAATCTGTAATAAAAAAATCAAGCCTCAACAACAAGGCACAATGCCCAAATGCACATTAGGGTTAAATAATTACTGATTGATCAACAATTATTTTACCATACAAAAGACACAAAACAACTACATATAACTTTAAAAAATATTTAGTATATTGAAAAATAAAATGTACAAGTCGGGAATCGCATCGGTTAGGGGAGGGGAGAAGAGTACAAGCCGGGAGGGGGGTACAAGCTAGGAGGGCACAAGAGGGGGCTCTTCAGGGATTGTTGAGTCCCAGATCTGGATCCTGCTGATCCGGAGCTGGCTCGTCATGTCCATCAGCAGTGTCCTGCTGATCCTGATCCCTGATCATCCTGAACACCACCGTAGCAATGTATTGAATCTCCTCCTCGTCCAACGGACGCTGCGTCGCCGGTGTCTGTGGAGGGGCAGCGTGTCACGACCAGAACCCACGAATGGGCCCGTGAGCTAGGCACGTGACCGGCCGCAGACCCAATAGGCTCCACCCAAAGGCTCTGCCAGGCCTTACTCCCTAAAATCCAATATATGATGCAGCGGAAATTAAAACGTCTACAAACTTTAATTACATTTTCATATTTCTATTTGAATACAGTACTTATGCTAAAACTCATTATAACTCTAATTTATCAACGGCTAAAACTAAACCAACAAACTAAATATTCAGCGACTCATTCCATACAGTGTCTGAAGTTCCGCACCAAATTGTCTCTTCCTATGCTCCTCACCATCGCCTTACTTTCAACCTGAAATGATAAGTAAGGGATGAGCTTCCACGTGCTCAGTAAGTAAACAATGATTCAACTAGGTGGGCCATAACATGCAAAAAAATAACTCGCTTTATATTATAGCAACATTAAGAAATCTAAAATCATAGAATAAGAAACCATCTGTTTAAACCAAATAAAGAACATGGAACAAAACTAAGGCATAAAATCATTAACACAAAAACCCCAAGACAAACGGTTCCATCCCACATTAGTTTCAAACGATATGCTGCGGTCAGCGTACGAGCCCCCCTGACTAGGGCCCGAAATCCCTCCTACACTCGGGATAAAATAATCATGTGGACGCAAGGGCGCACCACCAGCCACAGTACTGTGCATCAACGTACAAGCTCCGTTGACCAGGGCCCGAAATCCAACTTTCCCCCGTGGATATGGGGCACAACAATCGAATAAACAAACAGACAAACTTTTGGTTCATTGTAAACACAACCATTTTCGATGGCTTTCAACATGTTCCATATTCACAAATACGTCAATTGCCAAAATATTTCAAATCTGAGTTTCTTTGCATTCTCTAAGCAAACTATCAGTTACATGCTGGTCCGGTTTTTAACGAGAAATAAATCACGAAAAGTTTTTCGACAAATTAAGCCAGAGCGACTAAACATACTTAAAACGGTTAATGCTGATAAGCAACACATTTTTAACAGTAGATAAACATAAACGTCATATAAAAATACTAGTTGAATCAAGGGTCACTTACTTGTCGCTGACACATTTCCTCGATCCAAAATCTAGCGCGATGATCAGTTGTTACCTTTGACCAATAAAACCGTTAATGCGATTCCTTTCATCTCCATAGCCCCGACTTCATTAGAACCGAAGGGTATCATTGATGAAAATGCATAATTCCTGTTGGATATTTTCTTAAACAATTCAGACGCCGCAACCGCAACCACACCAACACAATATACACACTTGCCTAAGCGCTTGCGACACGTACACCTACCGGTGCGCGCACACAAACCACCCAGATACCACAATCACACGGTCACACACACATTCCACCAGCTATTCCATCCCAGTATAATTGCCACACCCATCAACTATTGTGACCAAGAGGTTCCCTCATCTATCAACAAGGTCTTAAGTTTTATCACCAGCCGCCATATACACCCCACTACGGTTACCTCAGTCCAGTCACCTAGAGCACCACCGTTAAACCATAACCGTTAACTACAACAATATCAAACTCGTACTGTCAAACCCCCGTTTCATAGTCAATACTACCAAAACCCAACATATCGGCAACTAGCTTCCACAACCAATCTACCACTAAGATGCCACCTTCCAACAACCCACAACCATTTGACCACCATGATTGTCACTATTCTACACACAAAGTCAATTTCACACTACACCAATATACACATCCAATACGCAGTATCACGCAGACACGATATCTCCATACAAGCAACTAGAACCATTAGATTCGCCGTTATGCATCTCTACCCCAATGGGGGACTCGGTTGTAGCGGACCAAGTGGTTAAGAACTGTCTAATAAAAATTAAGGGGAGAGAACTAGCAGTGAACCTGATTTGTTTAGACATGTTGGAGTTTGATGTCATTATAGGAATGGATTGGTTGGCAACACATCATGCTTCTGTAGATTGTTTTTATAAAAGAGTGACCTTTAACATTCCAGGCCAAGACCAGTTGTTCTTCCAAGGATCTAGTATTGCACCCCCTCCACCTATGGTTTCTACCTTACAGGCAAACCGACTCCTTAGGAAAGGTTGTCGCGGGTACCTGGCATACGTTATAGATACCTAGCAAAAGGAACAGAAGTTAGAAGACATTTCAGTGGTGAGAGAATTCCTGGAGGTGTTTCCCGAAGATTTGCTGGGGATGCCGCCCGATAGAGAAGTCGAATTTCAGATTGATTTGATCCCGGGGACTGTCCCTATATCTAAGGCACCCTATCGTATGGCACCCATGGAGTTAAGAGAACTTAAGACACAATTGCAAGACCTTTTAGACAAAGGGTTCATTCGCCCTAGTGCATCACCCTATGGTGCACCAGTGCTGTTTGTAAAGAAGAAGGATGGGACAATGAGATTGTGCATCGATTATCGAGAGTTAAACAAGGTGACAATAAAGAATCGTTACCCGTTACCCTGCATAGATGACCTGTTTGATCAGTTACAGGGGGCGAAGTGGTTTTTGAAGATTGACTTTCGTTCGGGGTATCACTAGCCAAAAATCAAGGCAGAGGACGTGCCCAAGACGGCATTTCGCACGAGATATGGACACTACGAGTTTTTGGTTATGCCATTTGGATTGACTAACGCCCCAGCGGCATTTATGGACTTAATGAATCGAGTATTCAAACCTTTCTTGGATCAAATTGTGGTGGTGTTCATTGACGATATATTGATATATTCTAAAACGAGAGAAGAACATGAAGAACACTTAAGGATGGTATTAAAGATTCTAAGAGAAAAGAAGTTGTATGCCAAGCTTAAGAAATGCAAATTTTGGTTGGATAGAGTTGCATTCTTGGGGCATGTGGTATCAAAAGAAGGAATATCGGTCGACCCTAAAAAGATAGAGGCAGTTGTCGATTGGAATAGACCTACTACGGTGACAGAAATTCGGAGCTTCTTAGGGTTGGCGGGATATTACAGAAGATTTGTGGAAGGGTTCTCACGTATAGCAACACCTTTGACTCGCCTGACCCAAAAGGGAGTCAAGTTTGAATGGAGCGAAGATTGTGAGAAAAGCTTTCAAGAGTTGAAAAGAAGGCTAGTCACAGCCCCTATACTCACACTTCCTAGTGGGTCGGGAGGGTTCACGATCTATAGCGATGCCTCCCATAAGGGTCTAGGGTGCGTACTCATGCAAAATGGAAAGGTAATTGCCTACGCTTCTAGACAGCTGAAACCCTATGAGAAGAATTACCCAACCCATGACCTAGAGCTGGCGGCGGTAGTTTTTGCCTTAAAGATCTGGAGGCACTACCTATATGGGGAATCCTATGAGATTTTTACTGACCATAAGAGCCTGAAGTACATATTCACCCAGAAGGAACTAAACATGAGACAAAGGCGATGGTTAGAACTACTGAAGGTTTACGACCTCAACATCCAGTATCACCCAGGAAAGGCGAATGTAGTTGCCGATGCACTTAGCAGGAAGTCATCTTCGTCAATGGCTACCCTAATTACAAGACAGAGGCATTTATTGGAAGATATGAGAAAGTTGGAATTGGATGTCAGGATCCGAGACTCAGACAAGGACAGTTCATTGAACAACCTAATGGTACGACCCACTCTAATTGATAGAATTAAGACAGCTCAGGAGAACGATGAACATCTACTTAAGATCATAGAAAAAGTAAAGAAAGGAGACAAATCTGAGTACAAGTTGCAAGATGGAATACTTCGTTTTGGCAATAGGATTTGCGTGCCGAGTAATCCCAGTTTAAAAAGAGAAATCTTAGAAGAAGCTCACAGATTAGGTTACTCGATTCATCCTGGAGGCACAAAAATGTACAGGGATCTCCGAGAGACTTTCTGGTGGGGAAACATGAAGAGAGAGATTGCAGAGTTTGTATCTAGATGCCTAGTATGTCAGCAAGTGAAGGCGAAACACCAAAGACCCGCCGGACCTTTACAGCCATTACCGATACCAGAATGGAAGTGGGAACACATCACTATGGATTTTGTGTCAGGATTGCCAAAGACCCGTTCTGGACATGATGCTATTTGGGTAATAGTAGACAGATTAACGAAGTGTGCACACTTCTTGCCTGTCCGGATGACCTATTCGATGGACAAGTTAGCCACCACCTACGTAGAAGAGATAATGCGTTTGCATGGCATTCCAGTCTCAATCGTTTCGGATAGAGACCCTCGTTTCGTGTCCAAATTCTGGGGAAGCTTACAACATGCATTCGGTACTAGGCTATAGTTCAGCACGGCCTTCCATCCCCAAACAGAGGGTCAGTCAGAAAGGACTATCCAAACACTAGAAGATCTACTACGGGCTTGCGTACTAGATTTCAAAGGTAGTTGGGATGACCATTTGCCGTTAATCAAATTTTCTTACAACAACAGTTATCAGAGTAGCATTGGGATGGCTCCTTTTGAAGCCTTATACGATAGGAAGTGCAGATCGCCACTATGTTGGGACGAGGTAAGGGAAAGGAAATTGTTGGGACCAGAATTAGTGCAATTGACTTCGGAAAAGGTCAGGGTTATTAAAGAGAAGTTACGTGGTGCTCAAAGCAGACAGAAGAGTTATGCAGATATACGCAGACGGGAGTTAGAGTTCCAAGTGGGCGACCGGGTGTTTTTGAGGGTGTCACCAATGAAAGGAGTACTACGATTTGGAAAGAAAGGGAAGCTAAGCCCTAGGTATGTGGGACCTTTTGAAATACTTGATAGAATTGGTTCTCTGGCCTACCGTGTAGCGTTACCGCCGGAATTAGCTAGTGTCCATAATGTGTTTCACGTGTCTGTGCTAAGGAAGTACATCCCAGACCCTACACATGTATTACAATCTGAGCCCTTACAGATTAGAGAAGACTGCACTTACATCGAACAACCAGTTCAAATCTTGGATTATAAGGAACAGACACTCCGAACTAAGAAGATCCCCTTGGTAAAAGTCCTGTGGAGAAACCATGCGGTTGAGGAGGCCACGTGGGAACGCGAAGATGAAGTCAGGAGCAAATATCCTCACCTGTTTCAAACCTAAGGTACGTAAATTTGGAGGACCAAATTCTTTAAAGGAGGGGAGAATGTAATGCCCAGAACATTTTATTCTATTTTCTTTATTAAAATTTTCTTTCGGCCAAAAGAGATCTTTTTAATGACGAACTCTTACTTAACGTCGGTACTTTTTAGTTGAACGACTTATAGTGACAAATTTAGGAAAAAGTTACAAGCATGATCTTTAATGGCAAAATTTAGAATCATAAGTTATGATTTAGCGATAGCAGATATTATTGATATTGACTGATGTATTAGCGACAAGTTATTTAAAATATCGGTGCGCTTAATATTAGCGACGATTGGCAAAACAAAATAGTGTAATAACCCGTTAACAAGTTTTAAAAATAACGTTGGACCTTTTTCGTAATAAGAGGAAACTTTGGGTAAAAGTTAGATTAATTAACAAAGAATATGGGGGTCATGGGTAATTTCGTAGCTTAGGGTTATATATATACACACTACTATTTTATTATCATGAGCCGACCCTAATATCTGATTTCGGTGAGCGGCTGAAGGAGGAGGGCGTCGAATAGCGGCAGAGAAAGAGAGAACGAAGGACCTTCTTGCGAAATTCCGGTATAATTCTACCTTTCTTCCTTATGTTATTTATGGATTCATGGGTATTTATCAAAGCTGTTTGTAACCATAAACTTAAGCAAGTCACAGCCATGGTGGCTGTGACTACGGGTTTTAACGGGTAAGTAATGGGGGTGATGAGGCAGCCATGGTGGCTGCCATGAAAGGAAGGGGAATGAGTAATGGGTAAAGCATTGGTGGGAGGAGGGAACAAGAAGTGGGTACATGCAGGTGGTGGTGCGTGAGTTTGTGTGTGCATGAAAGATGTGGTGCGCTATGTGTGTCAAAGAGACGAAGGGAATATGAAGCAATAACAGGAGATGCACCTATACTGTATTGTGGGGAGTAGTGGGTAAGCGTCTTAGGGGGGAACTTATGTATGGCTGTGACGCTGTGCCCATGAAAGAATGGCAAGAAGATGAAGGTTTTGAAGAAGTTATGGTTTGAATAGAGAGCGAATATTGTTTGTGTATAAAAAGACAAGGGCAAGAAACTGTGAAGGATTGGTGTACGAGTGAAATGGTGAGAGAAATGGGTTTGCGAATTGGGTTGTGGCAGCGAGTATAGGCAGTGCTTACTTGTGTTTGGTGTGAGAAGCGAGTTGTGAAAAAGAGTTTGGCAAGAGGAAACAAGCGGCAGTAGCTGTAATGGAGGTGAGGAGTTATTTCAATGGGTTTGTACATGTGTTAGGAGTGTATGTCTGTAAGGAGGAAGGGAGCCAAGGCTGCGTGCACAGTGTTTGGGGAAGGAGTAGACTAATGGGTTGCACATAAATGGGTTACACAAGTGAAAGGAAACTACTGCCTTTGAAGGGTTGTGTAAGTTATGAAAATGTTGTGGATACATATGCATAGATTCATGTCATGTATGTAAAAAGGTTGTAAGCATGTATTTGGGTGTTGTCCATGAGTTGAGAGAATATATTATATACAGATGGGTTATGAATGGATGGTGTGAGTAGGTGTATATGTAACATGTGTATAACCATATTTAAAGTAGGTGGTAAGTGAGAGGGAAATGAAGAGGTGGGGTGATTCTGGGTAAAAGAGGACGACTGAGTTGCATGAGGAAGATGGTATTGTAGCAAGAGGGGGAAAAGTTTTGTTTTTAAAGTTTAACTCAAAAGTGTCACTAAAAAGGTATCGTATTCCAGCAGATTCTTTTCAAAATTTTAAAATATATCTAGAAAATCTTTTGGGCAAAACTCAAAGAAGTAACTTAAGTTTATTTTTCAAGACCTACACACAGTAAAAATTTTAGATTTTTTGGAGCTCGGGAAGCGTGTTAACTAATTTTATTCGTGATAGAGACGTTATTGTATTATAGAATAGTAAACTAAGTTATTAAATTCTGAAACTCTTACAATAATCTTATGTAGCTAAGATAAGGTAGTTTCTAAAGTTTCAAAATATTTTAAGGTCGTTTGCTATGTTAGCGGCGTAGCGCCCGAACGGATATAGCGTAACGTTTCATTGTCACGATAGTTACTAAATTATTTCTAAGGACCTCTTCTGTGCACGGTCGGTGACGAGCATCAAGTGACCATTGGCGTTGAGCGCGCATTGTAGAGAGTGCGATGAGTTGGCACGAGCAACGTGGATCGCAGAGATGGCACGCGGGCGACGAGGCCCATCGCGGAGTTGTCATGTGGATGCGTGCGACGAAGGTCGTAGAGGTGGCGTGCGGGTGACGAGAGTCGCATAGTTGGAGAGCGGGCGACGAGAGTCATAGAGCTGTTGTGCGGACGCGGGCGACGAAGGTCACAGAGATGGCGCGCCGGCGATGAGAGTCACAAAGGAGCGCGGGTGACGGGAGACACGGAGCTGTAGCACGGATGCGAGCAACAAATGTTTGAGGGTGATAAGAGTCGTAGAGCCGGCGCATGGACACGAGTGACGCAGGCGACGAGAGTTACGGAAGGTACGTACGACGCTGGTGGCGGGGGTCCGCGCGGAAGGTATGCACGGCGCTGGCGACGTGGGTCGCGGAGACGGCGCCCAGGTGACGAGCGATAAGGGTCGCGGAGATAGCCCCAGGGCGATGGGCAACGAGCGTTGCAGGAGTGCGCACGGCGCTGGCGACGAGGGTCGCAGAGGGCGCCCAGGCGACGAAGGTCGCGGAGACAGCCACCGGGTGATGGGCAACGAGTGTTGCGAGAGGTACGCACGGCGCTGGCGATGAGGATTGCAGAGACGCGCCCGGGCGATGGGCAATGAGTGTTGCGGAAGGTCGCACGGTGCTGGCGACGGGCGTCGCGGAAGGTGCGCACGGCGTTGGCGACGGGGGTCGAGGAGAGGTGACCGGGTGACGAGCGACGAGGGTCGCGGAGACAGCCCCCGAGCGATGGGCAACGAGTGTTGCGGAGACGACGCCCGAGTGACGAGCGACGAGGGTCGCGGAGATAGCCCCCGGGCGATGGGCAACGAGTGTTACGGAGACGACGCCCGGGTGAAGGGCAACGAGTGTTACGGAGACGATGCCCGGGTGATGGGCAACGAGTGTTGCGGAGACGGCACTCGGGTGACGAGCGATGAGGGTCGCAGAGACAGCCCCGGGCGATGGGCAACGGGCCAAAGGTGTGGCGTTTAGGCGGTGGAGGCTAAATGCGGTGTTGCCTTGTGAAAATGGTGGGTGCTTTTGTTAGCGTTGTGAAAATGGTGAAAATGTATTTTTCAAACCAAAAAAAAAGCAGTGAAAAGTAGGTCCCCTATTGGGCCCTTGAGTGCTACCTCGGCCGGCCAGAATAGTTTGGGAATATAAGCCTCCTGCGTGCGGCGCGCGTGGAGGGGCAACCCGAACGGGCGCCGCACGCATAAACACGTAGTAAGGTGTTGATGTCGTTTGGCTGAAAAGTTGTTGACATCGTCTTTGAGTGACGAAGGGGGGCGCCGAGGGTCACGGAGACAAAGGGCGATGAGGGCCGCTGAGACAGCGCCTGGGCAACAAGCAACGAGGGTCGCGGAGACAGCCCCCGTCGCAGAGATGGCGCCCGGGCGACGGGCGATGAGTGTTGCGGAGACGGCGCCCGAGCGGCGTGCAACTGGGGGTCGCGGAGTCGGCGCCCGGGTGATGGGCAACGAGTGTTGCGAAGACGGCGCCCGGGCGACGGGCGACGGGCAACGGGGGGTCGGGTAGTTGGCGTTCGGGCGATGGGCAAGGGCCGAAGGGAATGGTCGATGGTGTGGCCGTGAGTGAGGGTGGCCGATGCAACGTGAGTGTGGCTATGGCCTCTGAAGGTTGGTGGGCATAAGCCAAGGGTGTGGCCAAAGGTGGTGGGGTTGGCCAAGGGTGGGGGGTCGGCGGGGTAGGGGGTTGGCCAGCTGCTTGGTGGTGAGAAGGGCCATTGGTTGAAGGAAAGTGATGAAGGGTCAAGGCTGCCGTGCACTGCCGTTGGGCTTATGGGGTCGGGGGAGAGGAAGAGGGAGATAGGCCGAGGTGGGGGGGTCGGGGTAGCAGGGGGTCGGCCAGGTGGGTTACGGGAAGCAAAGAAAAAAATGGCGAAGGGGACGAGGGTCGGCGGTGGCCATGGCCTGCCATGGCGCCGTGGTGCGTGTGGGGTTGAGGGGAGAAGAGAGGGAGAGAGCAGAGGGGGAGAGGGGATCGACGGGAGGAGTGGTGATGCCGGGAAGGTTGGTCGACGGAAGGCGAAGGCCGAGATGGGTGCGGCCGAAGATGGCTCGGCGGCGCAAAGAGGGTGCGGGGCTAGGAGAAGATGAGGCAAATTAGGGTTGTTTTGCGGGTAGGGTTTATGGGATACGGGTCGGAGCGGTCGGGTAAACGGGCGAGCGAGTTGACCCGCTTAAGCAGAATAAAGAGGAGAACGGGTCAGGGCAGGCGCGGGTCAGGATCTTCGCGGGTCGGGTTCTGCCCATCTGGGGTGCTTTGATTGTTTACTTTGAATTTTGAATTTCAAATTTTTTTTTTGTTAGAGCCTATAAAAGGAGCATGAGAGAGGATGCAAAATTTTGAGGAAGAATAATTTTGAGGGGAAAGGGAGAGAAAGAGAGAGGTTGGGGATTGATGAAAATTTTCGTTGAAAATTTTTCTAAGTGTTGGAGAGAGCACCGGAGGGTGTGAAAATTTTTTCTAAGTGTAGAATGAGGATGAGGGTGATGACCCGACCGCGAAAAATGAAGAAATGTGTCTAAGTGTTAAAGAGTGACAAAGGCACCGAGTGAAGTGGCGGGGGTGATAACTCAACCGCGAAAAATGAAGAAATCTTTCTAAGTGTTGAAGAGCGACAGGGGCGCCGAGTGAAGTCGCGGGGGTGATAACTCGACCGCAAAAAATGAAGAAATATGTTTAAGTGTTGAAGAGTGACAAAGGGTGCCGAATGGAGTCGCGGGGGTGATGACCTGACCGCGAAAAATGAAGAAATTTTTTTAAGTGTTGAAGAGAGGGAGGGTGCCGAGCGAAGTCACGGGGGTGATGACCCGACCGCGAAAAATGAAGAAATTTTCTAAGTGTTGAAGAGAGGGGAGGGTGCCGAGTGAAGTCGCGGGGGTGATGACCCTACCGTGAAAAATGAAGAAATTTTTCTAAGTTTTGAGCCCCGCTGGTGATGACCCAACTGTGAAAAATGAAGAAATTTTTCTAAGTGTTGAAGAGAGGGGAGGGTGTCGAGTGGAGTCGCGGGGGTGATGACCCAACCGCGAAAAATGAAGAAATTTTTCCAAGTGTTGAAGACGGAGAGTGGAGCTCGGCGGTGGGTCGGCATCGACGATCGACTGAGTGACCGAGGCACGGGTGGGTTGGCAAGACGTGTTGCATGCATGCTCGCGAGGTCGCACTGCTCGAAGGGGATGTCGGCTGACGGAGTTGAGACTTAGTAGCGTGGCTCGAGCCACCTCGTGCACCACGTATCAAGTCGTTGCAATGAGAGGCATGCAGAAGGGGTAGGGAACTTGGCTTGCTTGGGGTAGGCAAGGGGTAAAGCCCCCAATGAAGTGAAACATAACACCAAGGGTGGTGCCAGTAGAACAATGTTAGCTTGAATATTCTCCAAGTCTGGAAATGACGGCCTCTTGGATGGCTGGGTAGAGGATGTGACCGGTAGTTCTGGTAGCCATACGTTGCTGAGGCATGGTTGCGTGAGTGTGTCATGCAAGGAATGAACTGCACTGTTGGTAGTCCTCGTAGCCCTCTGCTGCACATGCATGGTGCCTGAGTCTGGAAGATATGCAGACTGTAACACGATGCTCACCTCCCCAGTGGAGTCGCCAAAATGATGATGCGGAAAATGGTTCGCGGTTGGGTGGAGGTGCCACAAAAGATACAGTCTGAGTTAGCTTCCAAGTGTACAAAATGAGAGACAACAAGGACGGAGTGAGGGCCGAGAGCAAGGCTCCCCAGACAGGCCGCGAGGGCTGGCAGTGCTGCGCAGGCAAGGCAAAGGCTAATGGGGCCGGCGACCGACAATCCCAGCTAGGGTCGGCGTCAGGGGTGCAACGTCAAGGGTCCAGAGACGGGAGTCCAAGTGGGTTTCTCTCACTAGAATTCTAGAGAGAATGTCTTTTAGAGAGAGAAAGTGAAAATGAAAAATGAGAGAGAGCGATCCTTGAAAAAGCTCCAAAGTCCACTATTTATAGGCCAAAATGTGCATGTGTCATAAGTTGACATGTGTCACCCCCTGGGAACGACACGTCACCAGGGGGCCAAAGCACTGATTCTCCGTTGGGACTGCCGGTCCCTAAGTTCGTGCTGCCCTGCCCTTGTAACATCTCTCTGCCTGTCTGAGGAGACTGATCATGTCGCGGTAGCATGGTCAGAGTAGCCCGTTGCCCCAACCTCCAGTCCAAGCCCTTACTGTATCCCATAGGCCTGGCAGCGGTGGGGAAGACCCGACGCCTAGCTTCTAGGTGGACTAGGCAAGATGCCCTTCCGAAGACCTGCTCCCATCTCGGAGTGACCCGGGGGTCATAGTCCTTAGGGGTGCCGACGCGAGCCCCTAGTGCTAGAGCACGTAGGCCAGTCACGCAGGCACCCTAGCAGAGATAGTGTCCCGGAGGAGTCGCCTATCCCGCTGCGAAGGGTCCTCGTGCCGAAGCACGGAGCGAAGCCCCCCGGAATGAAGACGGCGATGGCTTTCAGGTTGTGAGCCCATCCCGTAAGCATATAACATGATTGTGGCGCATGGGCGCGGTGCCTACAGCACGAGACATTTGATTGTGGGGCATGGGCATTGCGACAACTGTCGCGAGTCCTTACCTGGTGCCGGAGGCACACGTCATGAGAATGGCGCAAGGGCGCAGCGACGAACGTCACGGAGATATACTTGGTGTCGGCGCAAGGGCGCAGCGATGACTGTCGCGAGACCATACCTGGTGCCGTGGGCACATGTCATGGACGTGGCGCACGGGCACAACGACGACTGTCACGGAGCAATACTTAGTGCCGGGGGCACGTATCATCAGCGGGGCGCAAGGGCGCGTCGACGACTGTCGCGGAGCAATACTTAGTGTCGGGGCACGTGTCATCAGCGGGGTGCAAGGGTGCGGCGAAGTGTGTGAGGTGTTGGGGGCACTGTAATGTGACAGAGAGTGCTAGGGGGGCGCGACTGTATCTGTGGAGCGGCGCATGGGGGCGACGGAGTGTGGGCGACGAGGGTCACAGAGTAACTTCCTCCGAGCGACGGGGGTTGCGGAGTGACGTCCGAGCAACAGGATGGCGGCGACTGTGAGCGACGGTCGTCATGGCGACAGAGTGGCCACAAGCGACAGTCGTCGTGACTACGAGTGACGGTCATCATGACGACGGAGCACGGCCGAGAGCGACGGTCGTCGCGACTACGGCGGAGCGCGGCCGCGAGCGATGGTCGTCGTGACAATGGAGCGAGGTCGAGGGCGACGGTCGTCGCGACTATGGTGGAGAGCAGTCGCGAGCAACGGGCGTCGCGACTATGACGAAGCGCAGTCGCGAGCGACGGTCATTCCGACGACAGAGCACGGCCGAGAGCGACGGTCGTCGCGACTACGGCGGAGAGCGGTCGCGAGCGACGGTCGTCGTGACAACGGAGCACGGTCGAGGGCGACGGTTGTCGCGACTATGGTGAAGAGTGGTCGCGAGAGACGGTAGTCACGACTATGACAAAGCGCGGTCGCGAGCGACGGTCATCGTGACTATGAGCGAGTGACGACGAGCGAGGGTCGTCGTGGTGACGGAGCACGGCCGAGAGCGACGGTCTTCGCGATTACGGCTGAGCGGGGTTGCGAACGACGGTCATCGGTCGTCAAGGCAGGTGGCCGACCTCATAGGGTGGCCGACCCCCAAGGGTGGCTGACCTCCAAGGGTGGCTGAGCCCCTCAAGGTGGCCGACCTCATAGGGTGGCCGACCCCCAAGGGTGGCCGAGCCCCTCAAGGTGGCCGACCCCCAAGGGTGGCCGAGCCCCTCAAGGTGGCCGACCCCATAGGGTGGCCGACCCCTTGAGGTGGCCGACCCCCAAGGTGGAAGGCACGCCGAGGTCGCTTCACGAGCAGTTCACGTGACTTGAGCATGCGTTGCTTTGACCGGCTCTCGAGCGTTGAAAAGTTGACCGTTGACTGGGTGATGTGTCGGCAAAGTGGGTCCCCTAGCGGGCCCTGCTGGTCTGACCAGAATAGGGTATGAACAACATCTAAAATTGAAAATAACATATTAGATTTAGAAGATAAAAAATAATGTTGTAGGCGACAAATATTTTGCTCGCTCTGTCTCAGAATTCTTGATCACGTTTGACATGCACACTTATTTAAAATATCAATTATATTTTGATTTTCCCACTCTGCCAGAGAAAGAAAGAGTGTGTGTGGGCTCGGAAAGATAAATGAATTGGCGGGAGATTAAATGTGAAGGAAAAATATAAAATAAAAGAAGCGTAAAAAGAATAAACATAAAAAACACTTAGAATATCATTCTTAATTTAGAAGGTGATCAATTTTTTGGGACAACCCAAAAAAGAAATATGATTTTTTTTTGGAAAGGATGGAGTATATTTAAAAGGGACTTTGGCGCCAGACTCCAACTCGATCTTGTCGTAGACAAACTCCAACTTGATCTTGTCGTAGACTGTTCTCCTACTATAGTAGTTATTGTGGCACACGTGCAAAAGAAAAGTTAATAATAAAAGAATTTTGTTCAATAATCAAACCTTGCAAACAAGTGTTTATTGTTAACATTCTGTAAGATACATTTTAAAATATGAAAACCGAACAATGTTCTTGTAGGTAGTTATTACCGTTTAAATTTTTTTGTCTTGTGATAGTTTTAAACATTTTTCTTATGATACCAAGTGTCATAATTCAGGTAGATAATTATGTAATACTAAAGGAAGCGTTGCACTATATAATTTTGTGGCAAAGGATATGGTTGTCACGCCCCCCGAAAACGGAAACCGTAACTGTAATCAAAGTTCCTAAAAATACCAACTCTGGAGACAGCAATATAGACAGAGCAACTAATCCTTAAAAAAAAAAACAAAATATCTCCAAAACAATAACCTTCTAATATTATCCTTCCACTTAATATTCTCTTACAAAACAAATTTACTAAATGCATGGACTAAAATAAATTACACCAAGTCAATTCAATCAAATTACCCACATTCGGGTAAAGTTCTCAAACTAAAACTAGAAAGTTTAACTAACTAAAACAAAAGTCCCAAAATTCCAATGCTGTCACACGGATCCTTAGTCGATTCTTTAACCTGTGGCAAGGGGCAAGGTAAAGTGAAAGGTTGAGCTCAAATAGCTCAGTAAGGTACAAAAACGACAAGGTGTCCAAGCAAAACAATCGGAGTCGAACAACCATACTTGATAGAAATGGGCAAACCAAATTCTTATATCAAATACCAAAACAAACGTGACTAAGCATTAACCCTAAACATATATATATAATATGTGGGGAACGCTACATAACAAAACATACGATGACTATGTTGGTCATAAGACCCAAACGTACAAACATCAAACATGTGCTACCGGTAGCATACTAGGCGTCCACTGATCGCCAGCATAACAAACGTGTGTCCAAAAGACCTTTACAATTTGAGAGTTGTTCAAACATAGTCAACATAAATTTCAAATCAACGCCTACAAATGTACAGATTCAATATATGCCAAGAGCGAGTGGATTACTTTGATGTGTAACCGATGTATAAAAATGTATAGCAATTTTATCCAAAATGAAATGACAAAAGAGAGGACGCGAAATCAATATGACACGTGAATAAGTCCCCCAAAAACTTTTCCTAGATGACCATGTCATTGACGTAGGCTTTAGAAATCAGCTGATCATCTAAGTCATATGAAATGCAGAAGAATCAAGCAATAAATTACAGCTGGTAGAGTCCAAGTGATACGAATGAAGAAGACACATAAGCAGACTACCAAATGAAGAACACATCAATAATCTACCAGCTAAAAAAAAGGACAGGGCACAAAAGCTCACAAGCTGAACTAGGACAAAGATTTAGTCTTCAAGCTAGAAAATGACAGAACAATGGTCTGCAAGCTGGAAAAGGAAAAACAGAGTCATGTACTACCCTTTAACAAACAAAGCTCTCCAAGATTTCAAGGAATCAAAATATGGTTTTGAACCAAAAGCACTTGTATCACCAGAATTAAGGCACCATGGAATTGTTGTAAAAAATCTCATGAACTGGGCAATTAGTAACAATAAAGAAGACCCACCCAAAATCTTACCTAATTGGATATTTCATTCAAGAAATCTTTTATTAAATCCACTAACCATCCACCAGATTAGTGCATGAACAAGGTGCTTAGAATATAGAGAAAGAAAAGCCAAAGAAATGAAAACTAGTCTCCAATTGTATGAATATCAAATGCTTTAGGCAGTGAGGCTCGAGAAACAGAAAAATACAGGAATAAAAAGGGAGGCCCATCAACAATCTACATCCCTGAATAGGAAAGCATTAATATGTTATTAGGTGAATTTTGCAAATGAATTTTACTACTCCACAATGGAGCAAACTGCCAGCCATCAAATTCTTAAAATTAACAATTAGAAAATGCATAGAAAGGCATATGGACCAACACAACACTGTGGACAAAAGTTTGAAGTATTCGACAATCATGGAACCGTGAGTTATACGGGAATCATGGCAGATGCAAAACCGTTCAAAAATAGAAATCAAAACCCTTGCCACAGCAAAGATAAGTAAAATCCCTTACCTTATACTAGCGAATCAACAAAAACACAATCCTCCCAAGCTACGCTACTCGAATACGCCGATCTTCTCCAAAGGAACAAGCAATTTAGGGCTTAAAATTAAGAAGAGAGTGGAAGGGCCGGCTACCAGAGAAGTAAGAGGAGGCCGGAGAAAAATATGTTATTTAAATAAAACCCTAGCTGTCTAATTACACAAACCCCCCCAAAACTTTAGCCTCTTACTCAAAAGGCACCAAGACTTTCATAATATTGCAAAAAGACCACAAACTTGCTTATTTAGTTATTTAATTATTTTAAAGTAACAATATAGCATAAAAAAAATATTGGGGTATTTCAATGGCTTTTTTCACAAAAGCACTGCAAGTAAAATCTAGTCACGGGAGTGTTGTATAATTGTGGTGGCTGATGGAAATTGGTTATGTGTAACGGGGAAGGAGGGGGAATGGGTTGGTGGGTTTGTGTGTTGATGATGGTGAGTGATGGAGATTGGTTGTGGGTAACGAGGAAAGAGGGGGTGGTGGGTTTGTGTGTTGAGGACGGTGGTGTACTTGGTAGGGTTGAGTATAGAGGTTGGTGGTGGTGGCGGGTGATGGAGGTTGGTGGTTATAGGAACAGGGGAGACAGAGGAAGGGGTGGTGGGTGTGTGCATGGAGGATGGTGGTGGGTTTGTGTGTGGAAGATCGTGGTGGTGGGTAGCGAAGGAGGGTGGGTGACTGACGGGTATGTGTCTGAATGTGTTGATGGAACGCGGAAGAAGTTGAAAATGGTGGTGGAGATGGTGGAGGAAGCTGAAAATGATGGAGGTAGGAAGAGGTGGTTGAAGTAAAAGAAGATGGGTTTGGTCAAAGGGGGCTGAAAAGACAGAATGTCCTTCATCACTAACAGATTTCTTAACACCGTGTAGTAAAATCTTTTGGTTGCAACACAAGGCAAGCTTCAGGGTTTTCGCTGCCTATTTATGAAATTTGCAGTTTTAGCTGCGTTTTTTGGCAAACCTTGGGGTTCGGGGTTTGCTAAATGTTGCAAGAGGATCACTCAAGTCAATGGTCAGCTAACACCGACTATCTCTGGGGTGGTTTTTACCAAAAAAAAAAAAGAAATGAGAAAATGCCAATTGCCATCGTATGATAGTGGTTTTGCCCCTGAAGTGAAGAAACTCAATTGACCGTTTGTATAAACGAGTAACAGGAGGAATACAAAATATACTACAGAAAGGAAAAGGGTAAAGGGGAACAAGTACATAAATAATCTCTGGTTATTCTCGAAACAACATAAACTTCAAAAGTAAGATTCCCTTAAATTGCCCATTTTCACAGTTAACACTAATTTTTCTGCATTTCAACAATGTGATTCAATGAAAGTAGCACTCCTATGAAGGTTTACAAAGATTTTACTATAAAAATTTTAATACTAGTACAGGTACGTTTGTTAAGAGCTAAAACGTTAGAGATTAGATACATTGGCGTTTCCACGGGAAAGGTAACTCATCATGGTTGCTAGCTTTCCTCCGGCCAAGAATCTAATGACATAGTAGTTTGTATGCAGCTTTTCTTTGACCAAGTAGATCAAGAATATGAGAAGGCCAATGCTGAAGAGATCCCACTAATTAGAAATAGGCCCCCGAAACTATGAAGGTTAAGAATTTTAGGTGTCGTCACCGAGCCGCCCTGTTGGGGTGATAATGTTGATTCACTTTTAAACCACTTCTTCTCCAGCTCCAGCAGTTTTCCCTCCTCTCTTAGTTTGGCAATTTCCCTTGACATCTCAGGGACCAGTGGTGAGCCTTTTGTAAATGCCTGTAAAACAAGCATTGCATTAGATACTGAATAACACATGCATGTGGCAAAGAATTTGGCTCTTTTTAGGGCCAAAACACTGCAGTTGAATTTAGTCAGCCACAGTTTACATGAGAAGAGGCTGACAATGTCTTCCTCTGTTTTTTACTTTTTCCAAATTCGTATGCTAAGTTTAGTAGATCTAAAACTAGTCCACCATAAGGAGGAAAGGCCAGCTGAGCACATTGAACTATCCATGTGGCTGAGAGCCTGACAATTCCAGGACTTGGGGCTAATTTGTCCCACTTATACACACGTAATGACTGTATACTAGAAGGTGCTGAAAAAGTCCATAGCCATAATCAATCAATGATGGATAGTCAGTCCTAATTGAGAAGTTATGCTACGTTTCCAACTTATGTAATCATCAATTTGAGTGCTTAAACCGATTTAAGGGAAAACAGCACTCACAAAACCAAAGCCATTTGTAGTTGGTTCAGAACCAATCATAGCATAGCCAGGAGAATTTGCGAGGAATGCCTTTTAAGTAAGAGATTTCTTCAATAATAGCATCGACACCACCATGTTTATTTCCTTTCAATAAAGCATCAGCATAATCTTGAGCAGAATCATATGGCCGAAGCGTGTTGTCAACAAAGTTTATGTTGTTAGCGATAATTCCTCGCACCAAGGAACCAGCCTGGTAACCAATGGAAAGTTCCTTTGAAGCTAATTGTATCTGTTGTACAGTCATAAGCGAACTCAAAGTCGCAGTGTAGCTGGAAGTCATTATAAGCACAACGAACACCCAAATGGTTATGACAAATCTTGACAGGTTACTTAGCAACTTTTGTCCTGCAATGCAGCAAAAAAGTTTTTATGATCTGTTAACTTTTCAATCTGCACATCCAAGTGGAGCTAGAAATGCCGAAAATCCTGATTCAGGTGAGATGAGATAAAGAGCTTACTATGAGCATAAACGAGGGTCGAAAATGAGAACCATAGCACTGTTCCAATTTGCTGAGCTGGTGAACCTTGAAATTCTTCGTTTACAGCATGTTCAATCACCCAAATGACAAAGCCCGTCAGGATGAAGAAACAAGCAATTGTTAAGTGGTGCTACTGTTCCGGCACCTAAGTCCGTGAAAGGCAACGTGAAATCAACGTAAAGACTTCGATTAGAAGTGATCGTTATATCTCCCACCCACTCTCCCCACCTCCCCTATCTATACATTTATACATTTTCTAAAGGAAAAGCCTTTTTTTGGTATATAATACTCCTTTTGGTGTTAATTACATAATAACCTATCTAGAACGGTGAGACGTGGCATTACGAGAAAATTCTTAAAAAGTAATACAAGATAAAATTTTTGAATAGTAATGACTACCAATAAGTACATGTTTCGTTTGCATACTCTAAAACACTTATATGTCATACTTAATATGTTAATAAATTTTAAGTTAACAACTTTATTTTTTCACGCGCATTGCATATCCCAAGAAAAGCTTATATGTGTATAACACGCGCGCGCGCGCGCGCGCACACACACACACACACACACAAATATATAAGTATATATCTATACTGTATATAAAGAGAATGATCTTTTTGTTGTAACACATATTTTGGTGTTACGTAGAACAATGACACTTGACATCATAAGAAAATTGATTAAAAAATATTAGAAAACAAAAATATTGGATAGTATATATATAACTACTTTAAAGACATGTTTGGTTTTCACTATTTGAAACACCTATGTATCATGCTTGGTTTTTTAACATATTTTAAGCTAACAACCTTATTTTTGGACGCGCATGTCGTCAAATGCTAGCTAGTATATAGAAAGAAAATGAACCTTTTAGTGCTTTTGATGTTATATACCTACCTATCTAAAGATGATAGTTGACATCCTAATAAATTTTTTTTAGAAAGGACACGAAATAAAATTTTAAATAGTAAATAATTACCTATAAGGACATGGCTTGGTCTTCACAATTTTAAGTACATATATCAAAACATGTAGTTAAAATACACTTTAAAAACCAAATTTGATATTATAAAAAAAAAACATATTGTTAACTTTATTGTTGCAGACACATCGTCTGTGTCACGTTAACTAGCGTATACTATATTTATACTATATATAAAGGAAAAACTCATTTTAGCGTAATACCTCTTTTAGTGTTGCACAACTACTTATCTAAAATGATAGCATATGTTATTTTAAGAAAATCTTTTAAAGTGATACAAAATAAAATATTTATCTGCAGATAACGATATACAAGAACATGTTTGTTTTCACACAATTTAAAATTCATTAAAAAGATATAGTTAAAATAAATTTCAAAATCAAGCTTGGCATGATAAGTAAATTATTGAAAAATGACACAAAATAAAAACTTAAATGGTAAATCATTACATATAATGATATGTATTTTATTTACTGTATGTTAAAATAAATGTACATAAGTAATGCTTGATTATCTTTAACAAAATTCATTTTATCAACTTTATTTTGTAGACACATCGTGTATATCACTTTTATCACAATTTAATATTCATTTTACCAATGTTACAATGAACACTTATGCATGATGCTTGATTATTTTTAACAAAACTCATACCACTATTTTTATATGTACGCATTTGCGTGTGTCATGGTGACTCATATGTATAAAGAGAGAATTGACCCTTTTGGTTTAACATCCTTTTTGGTGTTACATAATTACCTATCAAGAATGTTGACACTTGACATTCTATAATTTTTTTTTGAAAAGATGACACAAAACTAAAGCTTACATAGTAAATAAATATCTATAAGAACATGTTTGATTTTCATAATTCAAAATTTATTTTACAGAATATGATAATAAATACCTATGCGTGATCTTTGAATTTTTTTAACAAAATTCATATTACTGACTTTATTTTTACGCGTGTGCTACAGTGACTTGTGTATTATAAAGGGAATAACTCTTTTAGTGTGATATAACTATCTACCTAAAATTTTGACACTTGACAACATAAGAAAATTATTTGAAAAACATCATAAAAGAAAAAAATTAAAAATAGTAATAACTCCCTGTAAGAACATGTTTGATTTTCACATTTTAAAATTTATCTTAAAGAATGTCAACAATAAACACTTTTATGTATAGTTTGATTTTTGATAAAAATATTTTTACTATTAACTTTACTTTTGCACGGTGAATCACATGTGCCACAGTAACTAGTATAAACAAATATAATACATTTCTCATCTATAGCATTAATTTTTCCTTCTAAATCTAATACGCTATTTTCAACTTTAGATGTATATGAATCTTTACATTCATATTAAAAATTGGTTTTAAGAGTGCCTAATCAAAACTAAGTCCTATTAAATTACTATGTTGATTAGGTTGAATTTAGAATAATAAGGATTTACATGAGCCTTACGAATATAAGCCTCATTATTCCTACAAAGTTAATTAAACTTTAGAATAAGGAACCTATCCATATTTAAATCAATTGTTAGATATTATTTTTCTAAATATAATTATGTTGTTTTTGATATTCAAATGTATGAATTCTTATGTTCGTACTCTAATTTTAAGAATACAATAATCAAAATTAAGTCCGAATAAGTTAGTATATTAATAATGTTAGGAACTCGGATTTAAATTACATACGACTTACTTATATATAAAAAATTAACTAGTCTAAAAAGAAGGACCTATCAAAGATAATATTGAAGACCTTTAGCTGCACTTTTATGTTTAGTATATTGTGTTTAAAGTTTCTATTTTATATTAGAAATATGATGGAATGACGATTAGCGCAAAAAAAGATGATATGCCGGATAAAGAAGCTATCATTGAATTATATTGCATTTTTCGCTTCATTGATTATGAATTATATAGATACAGATTAAGGTATATGCAGTCAAGTGGGAGAAAGTAATTTTTTTTAAGGGCTCAGCACAATTCTTTCTTGGTTATATGTGAGAAACATGATTGATAAAATGCTTAACGGAGAGAGTATAGTGATAGCTTTATTTAGTAAAGGCATGGAAATAGTCTACTACGGTATGGATTTAGAAGAAAAGGAAGGTTCTGAGTACTCCTAATCTGCTATGTCATATATATCACGAGGAAAAAGTAGTTTCACATATTCATGTACATAACATCCAAATTGATTTAACGGATCCGCGGTGTGCTCTTAGGCATTAATATACCCAAACGGATGAACAAACGGTGGCTTGTTTTGACCACTTAGGCGGGCCATCTAACCCACCTTTAAAAAGAGTGAATGCCATCAGATTCGCCTGACATAAGCTCATAGAAAAAGTTAAGATTGCCACTAAAGAGCACATTATCAAAAAAGGTTCAGGAAGTCGTTAACAAGTGCAAAACTAAGCACGACAAATAAACAAAAAAAAAAAAAGGTGCAAAAGAAGGTAAAGAAGCCAACGTTAGAGAATGGTGTAATCATAGCACATATCATAGTTCTTGATGGCTTTATCTCTGGAACTTATGACAACTCGACAAAGGACCTAATCTACAAGTAGGAGCTTGTGAACCGCATGATAACAATAGGTGACTCCAATTTATTCGATTTTCAAACTTGAAAAAGTACATTGTTCAAGAGAGCGAACATGACAGGTAGACTATCTAAATGTGTGGTTTGCCAATTTTCCAGAGCCTAAGATGAATATGATGTTACACCCATAAGTTTTCAGTTAGAAAGTGGCCTAGACACCCAAACACATTGCTAACACTAACAATTAAAGTGCAGTGTACACAGAAATATATTGGATCACATATACAGGCACAATACATGCACTAATTACAAATTTAATTCGGTGTTACACCTACCCACATAGCTAGCAAGTGGGCTAAATAGCTAAGAAGCATTGCAAGAGGGATTGCGTAGAAGCGTAGATTTTCGTGGTTGCGATATGGCAAAGAGTTTGGGTTTAACGTAACGAACTCGGATAGCGAATCTAAATGGGGCGGAGCCTAAGGCACGTACTGTTAGCACTAATGATTGACATGCACTGTACGATAAAATAAACCGGACTTTTTTTCAAAATACGGGGGCCATACAGATGTTAATATGAAATTCGATTTACGGCCGCCCATAATTTCCAGGTAGCAAGTGAGGTAAATATCTAATAGGCGTAGCAAGAGGAATGGCGTAGCAAGAGGAATGGCGTAGAAGGGTAGATTTTGGTGGTTCCGATAGGGCAAAGAGATTGGGCATAGAAATGAACTCAGGGAGACCAAATCCTAATGGGATTTCATCTCAGAATTTGCCAAGGCAGGGGCACTATTGAGGTGGAATTTGATGGTTCTGATTTATGGAAAGAAAGTGCTTACCCTTCCCCAAAATCTGAAACTGGGCAAGTTCCTCTTGCTTTGGTGACATCAACCTACCATTTCCTTTTTTTTTTTTTTTTGTAAACAATTCAGCTGCTAATATGCACATGTCACTACACACACACACACAAATTTGCAGGAAAAGACGAAGGATGTATGTTCTTATCTACGCAACCAAAAAAGTAAAAAATTAGCATGGATCAAAATACATACGCTTAGATATAATCAGTGTCAGCGCAAGCAAGCAAGCAGAGACTTCGAAGAGTTACGGCTAGATTCTTCAAGGATTCATGCGAAAGAGGTGAAGATGAGAAGTCAAGTTGCCTTGTCTTAAGAAAGGATGATGAGATTTTAATTATAAGGAAATGGAAGTTGAAAAGGCTGGAGGTAGAAGAAAAGGCGGGAAGGAAGCACATAGAGAGAGTGTGACAGAGGAAGAAGGTAAATATAGGAGCTAGAATAAAGATGAAAAGAAATAATTATTTCGGTATTAAGTGGATAACAATAATATGTCCAAATCTATTACAATAAGAAGTTCAAAATCAAGGTCTCTATCATTATTATCATAAGTCCAGATTCAATGTAATCTGAAAGTTAATCAAAGAGTTGAGAATTCGAGTGAATGACCCGGCTTTTAAATGGATAATAATAATAATAATTATTATTATATGGATATGGATGGTTTAGATTAGTTTAAACCATTAACTTACGTGCACGTTTTTGCGTGTGATCGATCGCAACATTTACGAGCTTTGTTATGTTTGTGGGCCTAATTTAGTTGAATCCTAAGGATTTACCATCTAAAACTTGGTCCATACTCTTACTCTGTGAATTATACCGTGGAGGAGAGAGTCAAAAGATTTTTTCATTTTGTTCTGGCGAATTCCGGTATGTCTTTAACGTCTATAATGTATATGTAACCATTGTAGGAAGCTTCTCCTGAACCACGCACTGCAACAAAAACGATGGAGAGCCACTCCTTCTAGGTAGACTCTGTTAGTATTTAATTTCGTTTATCTTGACCCCGTAATCAAGATCATTAGAATCTTACAATAACATAAACATAAGAAAAATAGAGTTACGAACTCACCGGAATCGAAGGAAGCCATAGATTACCAAGAGTTTATTCCGATGATGAAAGAACACCAAGTTGCGGAACCGAACACGTATCCTTTGGTATTGATCTTCACTACTCTTCTCTATTCTTGATGATGGAATAGAGTGGTGTATTTTTTTCTTTAGTCTAGGAGGCAAAGAGTGGCCAAAACATTATTATACCCTAGCCTCCAAGAAAAGAGATATTTATATAGAGAGAAGTGAGATCAACCCTAAAGCCTGCCAAATCTCAACCGTCCATCAAAGTTAAGAGATTAGGGTCTATAAGTCTTTTATACACAATAAATCATCATGTATTGGATGCTAAAATTAAATAGGCCCATAATGTTATTTAGCCTAATTTAATTAATTAATGTTCAAGTCAAATAATAAGTCAACAATAGTATGACCCGTTAGGCCACCTAATTGGATTGGAACGATCAAATCCAACATTCTCCCACTTGGCCAAGGGTTATATTAAGGTTGATGTCATAAGTTTTGACATAACAAAATTGAACAAAACATCCCGTAAGTTAGGTCAAATTTAACAAAAATACTAAAATGAATCAAAAATAGTATATGTGCCTCTCAACGCCACAACACCGTTGTCCAGTTACAATCTCAGAACTTTTGCCAAATATGACAGCCAATTAGCTTAATAGACATGAACTACATCGTTCCATAAATAACAATATGAACGTGTTCATGTGATCCTTACATGAGTGTTTGTTTCAGAATACCTCAAATGTGCACTTTTAACAAGAAGTAATAAACCATAATCATAATATCCAGAATCCAAAACAAAGGTGATCAAAAAAATAAATGTCTCAAATAAAAAAATCCATCATCTAAGGGAAAGACTATCAACCAAACCCATGCTAGCAACATGTTCTCGAAAGAGAGTGGGTGGTAAGCCTTTCGTCATGGGATCGCCAACATAGCGATCGTACTGATATGCTGAATAGACACTATTTGATTCTGAATTCTTTCCCTCACAACAAGATACTTAATCTCAATATGCTTCATTCCACCACTTGATTTGTTGTTCTTGGAAAAGAAAACAGCAGCCTGATTGTCACAGAATATCTTCAGTGGTCTCGAAATGGTGTCAACCACTTTAAGTCCCGTAATGAAGTTCTTCAACCATACACTATGACACGAAGCCTCAAAACATGCCACAAACTCTGCCTCCATGGTGTAAGAAGCCACTAATGACTGCTTAGCACTCTTCCATGAAATAGCTCCTTCTGCGAGCATGAAGACATAACCTGATGTGGATTTCAGGGTATCTACACACCCAGTATAATCGTAATCAGAATAACCAATAACCTCAAGGTTATCTGACTTCCTATAGGTAAGCATGAAATCCTTGGTACCCTGTAAGTAGTTGGCTGCTTTCCAATGACCCATTCCTGGATTTATTTGGTAACGTCCAAGCATGCCAACAACATACGCTATATCTGGGCGAGTACATACTTGAGCATACATAAGACTCCCTACTACTGATGCATAGGGAATATGCTCCATTTCGTCTTGCTCCAGTTGGTTCCTAGGACATTGTAGCAAACTAAATTTGTCACCCTTAACAATAGGGGCAACAGTGGGAGCACAGTTATGCATATTAAATATTTTCAGAACCTTATCAATGTAGGCTCTTTGGGACAATCCCAATATCCCACGAGACCTATCTCGGTGAATCTCAATGCCTACAACATAAGAGGCCTCTCCAAGATCTTTCATATCAAAATTCTTAGACAGAAAGTTTTTGGTCTCATGTAATATATGCATATCATTACTAGCAAGTAAGATATAATCTACATACAAAACTAAAATGATAAACTTACTCCCACTGATCTTTAGGTATATACATTGGTCCACTGCATTTTCTTTAAAGCCAAATTTACTAATTACATCATTAAGATACCATTGTCTAGAGGCTTGCTTTAATCCGTATATGGATTTCTTCAACAGACATTTCATATGTTCCTTGCCTTCAACCATAAACCCTTCTGGTTGCGTCATATAGACATTTTCATGCAAGTCACCATTAAGAAATGCAGTCTTTACATCCATTTGATGTAGCTCTAAACATAATGAGCCACTAAAGCCATGACTATTCGAAAGGAATCCCTTTTCGACACAGGAGAAAATGTTTCATTATAATCTATCCCCTCCCTTTGAGTGAAACCTTTAGCGATGAGTCTAGCCTTGTATCTTTCAACATTACCTTTAGGATCTAGCTTAGTTTTGTAGACCCATTTACAGCCTACAGCTTTGGCCCCTTCAGGCAAGTCAACAAAGTCCCAAACTTCATTTATTTTCATTGACTCTAACTCATCATTCATGGCCTCATGCCATTGAGTTGAGTGATCGCTCATAATAGCTTCTTTAAAGGATGTGGGATCATTTCTTATTCCTAGATTATAGTCAGCCTCATCTAGGTACACAATATAGTCATCAGAGATGGCTGTCCGTCTCTCTCTTCCTGACCTTCGAAGAGGTTGCTCATTAGCAA
Source organism: Escallonia herrerae (assembly GCA_033070095.1). Classification (NCBI taxonomy): domain Eukaryota; kingdom Viridiplantae; phylum Streptophyta; class Magnoliopsida; order Escalloniales; family Escalloniaceae; genus Escallonia; species Escallonia herrerae. The sequence continues at coordinate 74,830 of JAVXUP010002345.1, read as the reverse complement.
GAATTGGAGCAGGATCCGTAATAAGGGGCACATCATTAGGTACAACCTCTGGTGCATCGTTACCCTCTCTATGAGGTAAAGGCGCACCAACCTTTTGGATAACAGGAATAGAAACATGATCCTAAATTTTCTCAAGGTTTATTATTCTTGGTGTACAACTCCCACTATAGTCAGCATCTTCAAAAAATATTCCATGCCTAGTTTCAACAATTCAAGTGGTATGTGATGGACAGTAAATCTGAAACCCAAACCTTTCAGAGTAACCTATAAAATGACAACCTATGGTCTTGGGATCGAGTTTCTTAGTATGCGGATTGTAGACTTTTGCTTCAGCTAAACAGCCCCACACATGAAAATATTCTAAACTTGGTTTCCTCTGTGTCCATAATTAAAAAGGTGTTTTAGGCACAGACTTACTGGGAACCCTGTTAAGAATATGCACAGCTGTTTTAAGTGCTTCAACCCACAAAACTCTGGTAGAATGCTTTGGCATATCATACTTCGTACCATATCCATGAGGGTACGATTTTGCCGTTCAGCTACACGATTTTGCTGGGGTGCACCTGTCATTTTATACTGAGCAACGATGCCACATTCTTCCAAATACAAGGAAAAAGGACTAGGGTTACGACCCGTTTCAGAGAATTTTCCATAATATTCTCCGCCTCTGTCAGATCTTACAACTTTAATCTTTAGGTCGAGTTGATTTTCAACTTCGGCTTTGTAAGTCTGAAACATGGCAAGTGAATCAGATTTTTCATGAATGAGGTAAACATATCCATAACGAGAATAGTCATCAATAAAGGTGATAAAGTATCTATGACCACCAATACCCGGTGTAGGGAAAGGTCCACAAATGTCAGTGTGGATAAGCTTTAAAAGTCCCGAACTTCGAGTGGCACCACGTTTATTGCCTTTTACAAATTTTCCTTTAATACATTCAATACATGTGTCAAAATCTGAGAAATCTAAAGAATGAAGAATTCCATCCTCAATGAGGCGTTTCATTCTGCCTCGTGATATGTGACCTAGATGTTCATGCCACAATTTAGCATAATTTTCATTCTCTCTTTTTCTCTTACCACAAATTTTAGCAACTACATCATTCACGTTCATTGTTTTCAAGGATTCAGTAAAAGAAGCATTCAAAAGTAATTTGTAGAGGTTTCCCTCCAACAAACCAGAATCAATAACTCTAGAGTAAAGGAAAAGAGAAAAACCTTTATTCTCAAACTTAAACGAATATCCATAAACGTCAAGTCTAGAAACAGAAATAAGATTTCTAGTCATACTGGGAACATAAACAATATCAATTAAATCCAAATTGAAGCCACTCTCCAAAACTAAACGGAGAGTTCCTACAACTTCAACTTGAGCTTTCTCTCCATTTCCTACTAGAACATTACGTTTCCCTTTGTTTAACTTCTTTACGGAAAGGAATCCCTGCAATGAATTAGTTATGTGCACAGTTGCACCTGTGTCAACCCACCATGTATTTAAAGGAGCATCAATTGTATAAGACTCATAACAAACGCAAATAAATAAATTACCTTTCTTTTCCAATCATTCTCTGAATTTATGACATTCTTTCCTCATATGTACTTTATCCTTACAAAAGTGACACTTGGGACCAGAAGAACCTTTGGTACCAGAAGAGCTTGCCTTGTCAGTCTTGGTTACAGAAGCACTCTTATTCCTTTGCACATTACTTTTGCCAAATTTCTTTCCTTTTCCTTTTCCTTTAGATAGACCAGTTATGGCAACGTGAGCACTATCAGGTTGTTCAGACTTTAGCCTCTCTTCTTCTTAGACACACATGGAAATCAACTCGCTCATCTTCCACTTCTCTTTCTGCGTGTTATAGTTGATCTTAAAAGGACCAAACTGCACAGGAAGGGAAGTCATAATAAAGTGCACGAGAAAACCTTCAGAGATTTTCATGTCCAAACCTTTTAGTAGAGAAGCCATAACATTTATCCGTAAAATATGCTCACGAACACCATTAGATCCACTGTACTTAAGCGTAACCATTTTAGTGATGAGAGTAGTAGCATGTGCCTTGGAAGAACCCTGAAACTGCTCTTCAATATGAGCAAGGTACAGCTTAGCATTATTCGAGTCAGGAATGGCTCCGCGAATAGCAGTCGTAATGGAGCCTTTCATAATCATTAGGGATATGCGGTTGGAACGCTCCCACTTTTTATTAGCCGCCTTTTGCTTAGTAGAGCTTTCAACTGTAAGGGCAATAGACGTGTCAACCTGTAAAGCATAATCCAAATCCATAACTTTAAGGATTATGCTAATATGCTCTTTCCATTTTCTAAAATTGGAGCCGCTCAATGATTCGATAGAGGAAAGATAGCCAGTAATTGCAACAGGACTATACGCTAAATAATAACAATAATCATGCACGTTAGTACCGAAAATCCACATGTTGAAAACAGTTAGCTCATCATTTAACATAATAAAATAAATTGAGGGATAAACAATTTATTTGTATGAAAAAGGTAAATACACAAAACCTTTCGTAAAAGAAAAAAAATTAACATATCACTTATAACCTTCCGTTGGGCCGGTTATTAACATACAAGTGTTTTTCCATCCTTAACAATTTGGAAATCATTAAAAACAACATGAGTAATTAAAATATATTCTTCCATTGGGCCGATTAATATTTTAATTAATAAGCGTTAGCGTGATGTGGTTTATCACTATCTCAACTTATAAAAGACAATAAACTTCCGTTGGGTTTCTTACCGCCAAAATAAGTAAGAACCACTAATTATTTCAAGTTCATTATCATAGTCTAGACATGCCAAACGAAGCATAATGTTTTAGCATAATCTCGTAATTTTAGACTAATTCTTAAAATCACAATAATATTGGCACATTATATTCATCAGTATCCCATAATATAAGCCAATATTAAAATACATATGTCATCAATAATAACATATCAATTGAACAATTTCAATAGGGATATAATATTAAATGACTTTATAAATTTTATATTACAAGGCCAATTAAAATAAACAAGCCCTTTTGAAAATCCATTTTAAAAAAAAATTGCCAAAACAGGCCCAAATTTGTACCTATAAGGCCTTTTCCTTAAGTAGCCAAACAGACCCAAATTTAAGTGGCCAAAAACAGGCCCTTCTAACTGGCCAAATGGGCCCAATTAAATGGTCAATTAACAAGCCCAAAACAGGTTTAACTAAGGTCTGGCCTTTCTGCCCAGTTTTGCAAGGTTGAATAACAGTTCACCATTCCCTTTTGCTGGGCCAAACCATAAAAATAACAGGCCAGGCCACAAGCCTTTTGGCTGGGCCATTTAACAGCCCATAGTACCATTTTGCTAAGCCAATCTTGAAGGCCGAACGAACAGCCCACATGGCCAACCAACATGCCACATAATTTCTAGCCCAAAAACTAAATAACATAACATCAACAGGCATGCTTTCGGCCCAAACAGGCCACATCATGCCACAAGGGCCAACTGCGTGGGCCCAAATTCATAAGCGAATAGTCTGGGCAACCGACCTCCTACGGCGCGCAGACTACAGGCAATCCCACCATTTTTTTTTCTTTCTTGCGTTAACATTAATCTTTCAAATATTCCAAGAATTTTAAGGGATGTTCTATTTTCATGCAATTGATTAACGTGGCTCTGATACCACATGTTAGTATTTAATTTCATTTATCTTGACCCCATAATCAAGATCATTAGAATCTTACAATAATATAAACATAAGAACAATGGGGTTACGAACTCACCGGAATCGAAGGAAGTCATAGATTACCAAGAGTTTATTCCGATGATGAAAGAACGCCAAGTTTCGGAAGCGAACACGTACCCTTTGATATTGATCTTCACTACTCTTCTCTATTCTTGATGATGGAATAAAGTGGTGTATTTTTTTCTTTAGTCTAGGAGGTAAAGCGTGGCCAAAACATTATTATACCTTAGCCTCCAAGAAAAGAGATATTTATATAGGGAGAGTAGTTAGATCAACCCTAAAGCCTGTCAAATCTCAACCGTCCATCAAAGTTAAGAGATTAGGGTCTATAAGCCTTTTATACACAATAAGATCATGTATTGGATGCTAAAATTAAATAGGCCAATAATGTTATTTAGCCTAATTTAATTAATTAATGTCCAAGTCAATAATAGTATGACCCGTTAGACCACCTAATTGGATTGGACCGATCAAATCCAACAGACCCCTCCCAGCATTCAAAGCTAAACCGAAGTCGTAAACAGTAAGTCAATAATTGGCATTTTCCTTGGCATTTCTTCAACTAATTAACGCTAGTCCTGCCGTTTACTAAACGTCAATGACTTCATATCTATAAGTTTAAGACGATGCCCTTGGGATTAAGATGTGCCAGAAAATTCCAGCAGTATGGAGTTCTGGGCAAACAGCAGAACCATACTTTCCTCTCTCATATTCCTAAGCCTTGCGGCAAGCAAAGTTCTATCCCACAACAGCAGTGTCACTGTTGCAAGCGAGATTAATATCGGAGTGATTCTTGATATGGGATCATGGGTTGGGAAGACTACAAATAGCTGCATTACCATGGCAGTTACTGATTTCTATGCTGAAAATGCTCACCACAAGACAAGAATGATTCTTCACACCAGGGATTCCAAGGGAGAACCCCTCCGTGCTCTATCTGCTGGTTAGTCTTGGCTTTTCTTCCCTCTTTTCGGACAAAAGAAACTTTAATGCAATGGTAATATCGATAACGTGCATGGTGTCCCTCAATCTCCGTAGATTCCCCTTCTGTTACAAAACGTCGTCTCTATAATTGTTACATTCAAAAAACTTTCTTTTCTTTTTCGCAACGTCGAGTTACTAGATATAGAACTAGTCTCTATTTCAGTTCTCAAATACCTATAGTTGGCACAAGTTGGTGGTTGCTTTCTTTTCGTTTCGAATCAAGTTGCTTAAGGTTTGATTTTTTGACAACCATGACACCAAGGAATCGTAACACCGTATCATCTCCCGATTCCTTAATGTATTTTGTTATTATTGTACCAGTAATCTAATTATTGTGTTATGCGTCAACTGAGAGCAACAAGCTATCAGACATCAAAATAAAATTGCTTAAACAAACATTACCAACAAACATTTCTCTGAGTCAACCTTGGACTTGTACATTAATATCCTCCACAAAGCCCAAAAACAAAATGAGAATACAAAAAGACATTCAACAAGCCGTAAAAAAGGTGGTCTAACTTCACCGTAGTGATACTATACACTCCAAGCAAATGATGTAAAGAAAATAGGAAAGCATATAAAATAAGAAATGATATTCTTTGAAGCTGGACATGCGGCTTTGAAACTAGGCTATGTTTGATAAAACATTTTTTTTGTTTTCAATTTTTAAAGAGTAGCTTAAATTTTTTTTTTTTACAAAAACAAGTGGGTATTTGATAACCTTTTTTTTTTGGGTGTTTGGTAACCCTTTTTTATTTTGACTTTTTTTTGGATGATTTGCGGTGGCGGTGGTGGGGCGTAGCGGTGATCGACCGTGGTGGTGGCTGGCGGTTGTCGCAGCAGTCATCGCCAGTGGCTGCCTGCGGTGGTGGCCAGAGGTGGCTGTCGGCTGCTGGAGGTGGCTGCTGGTCGGCCGGAGGTGGCTGCCGCCCCGTGGTTGATGCCGGCGGCGGGAGATGGCTGTCGGGCGACGGTGGGTGGTGGCTGCCGGCAGTGGTGGCCGGAGGTGGCCTCAGGCCAATTGTGGTGGCCACCGCCCACCGCCGCCCGATGGTGGATGCTGGCAGCCGGAGGTGGTTGCCGGCGGCCAGAGGTGGCTCTTAGTGGTTGCCGGGCAGCGGTGGGTGCGTTGTGGTGGAGGTTTCAAAAAAAAATTTAAGTAAAAAAAAGAGCTTTTTTCTCTTTTTTTTTACTCTACAATTTAAAAGGTAGTTTTTTAAATTGAAAAAAAAATGGTTACCAAACGCTTCTTTGTTTTTCAATTTTTAAAGCTGAAAAAAAGAGCCAAAAAAAAAAAAAAAGTGTCAAACATAACCTAAGAAGATGGATCAACAACCTACCTACCTGGATCCTGGATGAAATCCTGAAATACAGAAGTTACCTAGATCTTTTGTTGCCCAATGCAGCTCTTGATCTTTTGGAAAACCGTGAAGTGCATGCAATTATAGGCCCCGAAACATCGCTAGAGACAAACTTGTTGGCCATATTGGGGGACAAAGCTAAAGTTCCTATTCTATCTTTTGCTGCAAGACCACCTTCCTCTGCCAAACATCCTTTCCTTCTCAGTGTCACGCAAAATGAATCCGCTCAACTCAATTGCATTGCTACCATCATAGAATCTTTCAAATGGAGGGCTGTCGTTGTTATATACGAAGCCACTGATTACAGGATCTTATCGCTTTTTATTGATTCATTCAAAGAGAAAAACATCCAGATTGCTTATTGGAGTGCCATCTCTCCCTCTGCAAGCAATGGCCAAATCCTTGAAGAGCTCCATAAGCTCAAGACTATGCACACACAAGTATTTGTTGTGCATATGTCACCTTCCCTGGCATCTTGCTTCTTCGTAAATGCAAACAGATTAGGGATGATGCATGAAGGTTCAGCTTGGCTCATAACTGATAAAACTGTTAAAGTCATGGATACTATTGATTCCGAAGTCATTGAGTCACTGCAAGGGGCATTGGGGATTAAATCATACATTCCGCCATCTGCCAAGCTCCGGGACTTCAGTTTAAGATGGCAAAAAAGTTGTCCTACAGAAACTCAGTATGGTGCACCGAGAAAATTGAATGTGTTGGGAATTCGGGCATATGACGCAACATGTGCACTAGCAATGGCGATTGAGAGGGTTAGAGGCGAAATACTGCAAGCCAGAAAACAAAATATAGGATTGAATTGGACAGACTTGGCTGGCATTGGCGCCTCCCCAAGTGGCGCATCACTTCTACGCCAAATGTTAGAGATTAGATTTACAGGTTTAAGTGGTGACTTCCAACTGATGAATGAGAAACATATATCTAACGAATTTGAAATAGTGAACATGATTTACAAAGGTGAGAGAAGGGTGGGACTTTGGACTACCAAGGACGGATTTGCGAAAGAAATTCAGCCTGGAAAGTTACACCCATCTTCGAGCAATACCCTTGAAGAAATTATCTGGCCAGGAGGGTGCAAAGCTACTCCAAAAGGTTGGGTGATGCCAATGAATGGCAAAAAATTACGCATTGGCGTGCCGGTGAACCTAAGCTTCCATGGCTTCTTGCAAGTGTCACTTGATCATGAAACGAAAAAGTCAGAAGTCACTGGGTTTTGTGCAGATGTATTCCATGCTGCCATTAAAGCCTTGCCTTATGAAGTACCTTATGAATTCATCCCTTTTGCGACCCCCACGGGAGAGAGTGCAGGAAGTTATACCGATCTCATTAATGAAGTCTTTCTTCAGGTATGCTTGTCTTTCCGTACAAAGTTCCAAAGTATTGGTACGAGCTCAAACATCTATATATCATTAATATTAACTTTTCGGATGGTGCATTGTGAATGAACCAGAATTTTGATGCAGCCGTGGGGGATATAACGATCACTTCGAATAGAAGTCATTACGTTGACTTTACGTTGCATTTCACAGACATTGGTGTCGGAACTGTAGCACCACTTTCCAATAGCATGTGGATCTTCTTAGAGCCACTCGAAGGAAGTCTATGGATAACAACTGCTTGTTTCTTCATCCTGACGGGCTTTGTCATTTGGGTGATTGAACATGCGGTAAATGAAGAATTTCAAGGTTCATCAGCTCAGCAGATTGGAACAGTGCTATGGTTCTCATTTTCGACGCTTGTTTATGCTCATAGTAAGTTCTTTATCTCATCTCACTTGAATCGGGATATTTGGCATTTCTAGTTCCACTTGGATGTGCAGATTGAGAAGTTAACCGATCATAAAAACTTTTACTGTGCTGCATTGCAGGACAAAAGTTGCTAAGTAACCTGTCAAGATTTGTCATAACCATTTGGGTGTTCGTAGTGCTTATTATAACTTCCAGTTACACTGCAACTTTGAGTTCACTCTTGACGGTTCAACAGATACAATTAGCTTCAAAGGGACTTTCTATCGGTTATCGGCCTGGTCCCTTTATGCGAGGAATTATTGCGAACAACACAAACTTTGTGGACAACAGGCTTCAGCCACGTGCTTCTGCTCAAGACTTTGCTGATGCTCTATCGAAAGGAAGTAAACATGGTGGTGTTGATGCTATTATTGATGAAATCCCTTACATAAAGGCATTCCTAGCTAATTATTCTGGCTATGCTATGATTGATTCTGAACCAACTACTAATGGCTTTGCTTTTGTGAGTACTTTTCTCCCCAAAAACATGATTATCCACTATTGGTTGATAATGAATATGGACGTTCTCAGCACCTTCTAGCGTACAGCCATTACATGTGTACAAGTGGGACAAATTAGCACCAAGTCCTTGATTTTGCACTTCTTACGGCAGACTAGTTTTCATCTGCTAACCCTAGCATATATTTTTGAATTTCGAACAAGTGATCAAATTAAAGGAGAAAATCCATTGAAACAGAAGAAGCCATTGGTAACCTCTTCTCATGTAAACTATCGCTAACTAAATTCAACTGGCAGTGCTTTGGCCTAAAAGGAGCCAAATCCTTTGCCACATGCATGTGTTTTTCAGTATCTCACGCAATGCTTATTTTACAGGCATTCACAAAAGGCTCACCGTTGGTCACTGAGATGTCAAGGGAAATTGCCAAATTAAGAGAGGCGGGAAAACTGATGGAGCTGGAGAAGAAGTGGTTTAAAAGTGAATCGACATTATCACCCCGACAGGTCAGCTCGGTGACAACACCTAAAATTCTTGACCTTCATAGTTTTGGTGGCCTATTTCTGATTAGTGGGATCTCTTCAGCATTGGCTCTTCTCATATGCTTGCTCTACTTGGTCAAAGAAAAGCTGCATGCCAAATACTTTATCATTAGATTCTTGGGCGGAGGAAAGCTAGCAACCATGATAAGTTACCTTATCCGCAGAAACGCCAACGCCATTGGAGAAGTTAATGCTTGACGAACATCTAATTTCTAATGTTTTAGCTCTGTACAAACGTACCTGTGTTAGTACTAAAATTTTCGTAGTACAATCCTTGTAAACCTTCATAGGGGTGCTGCTTTCGTTGAATCTTATTGTTGACTCCGCCTGCCCATCATGCCAATATAAATACTTGAATCCGTTTTATCTTTTGACAATGGATTACCTTTCCTCTTGACTTTTGAGAATGAGATGCAAAATTATGAATGGTAATAGTGAAAACGGGACAAGTTGAGGGAAATCTTAATGTTGAAGTTTATGCTAACTTTTTAATATAGCCGAAGGATTATTTACGTACTTGTGCCCTTTGATCATCTTCCCTATTCTATATTTATTCAATGACTTATAGAATAGTACATTCAGGCCTGCACAAAACTTCAATCGTAAAAAGCTTATTGACTTAAGTGATGGCAAAACCACCACCGGACGATGACATGATTGACATTTCCTTCTTTAAGCATTTTTTGTGGCAAAAACCATCCCTAAGACAATCGGTGTTATTTGACGCGTTGACATGAGTGATTCTTTTGCTACATTTAGCAAACCGACATCAGAACATTTTCTGTAAGAAAATAGTTCCATTTTTGAGGGAAAACAGCACACATGTGCCTTGCACATGGTTACTTGGTATAAATAGATGAGAGAAGAGAGAGAGAGAGAGAGAGTAAACCCTAGATTAAAGCTAGGGTTTTGAATGGAAAAAAAAATAGGGTTCCCATGCCTCTTTGTCCAATCAATTGAGGCTGCAAATCAGTTTGTACTGCATTAAAAAATTGAGGGCTATTAGGTGATTCTAAGGGACGGAGCATCGGGGATGAGAATGACATGCACTTCCTCGATACTATAAGTACAAATTTCTTACCTAAAAATGGTATGTTGGAACATGGAATATTCATGATTATTGGTCGTTGCGTTAGTGTTTTTATTTTTCAAAGGGTACATCACAATTTTCATCCTTTAGCTTTGACCCTAAAATTCAATGGTCCCTCATTTTCGTGAACCAATTGAGTGCCTCGTCCATTGAGTCTCCTCTATGGGTGTGTCAAAGGCAGAAATTCAGGATGACTTAGATGCCAATGGATGCCACTTGGAGAAGCGACGCCACTTGGACTCCTGGGGTTCACCTGGAAATATTATCCACAACCATGATTTTAGGAATGATTGTTGTCTTTGACTTCTCACGCACCCCTAGGTTTCAAACGCACTGCCTATCGTCTCTGGTGGTCTAACATTGCAGTACGAAACTAGATGGCTTTGATACCACTTGTACCCAAGGAGCCGAATATATCTAAATGAGGCCCTCTGGCAATTTTTCTAATAGATTTCTGTAGTCTATGGGTAATGTTACGGTTGGTGTAAAGCCGAGTGCAATATTAGGTGTGGTATTACACGCCAAATTGTTCCGCGATCAAATGCTTATAATCATGTGCCCATCCTGTGCTAGGCACATACACAATGATTTTGTGACAATACTTTAGTAAATATATGTCTAAGTTACTTTTGCTGTTACCCTAAAAATATTTTCAAAAAAAAATCTTAGTCGCTATTTGAGTTATAAAAAGATTCATACAATACCCTGCATATCAATAAATAATATTCGGTATATCTTTTAATAGCATTTATTTAGTTAGACCGAGAATAAATTGTTGAGAATGTTCACTGAAAGTGTCAACGAAAATGTCACTATGTATATTCAGTGATATTTTTTTTATCGCCATATGTGAAGTTATAGTCATCTTCCTATATAGCAGTCAAAATGTTGTTTTTCAATGTGTTTGACAAATGAACAAAAAATTTGGGCCCAACAACAAATTAAGTGAATAATTGGATTAGCTAAATGCTTTCAAGTTATAAATTTGAAGGTATTGTTCAAAATGAAATGACGAAATGGGAACTATTTAAAAAAAAAAAAAGCACAAGGATGAAGGACCATTATAGAAACGGCTACATGTACAAATTTATTAAGAACCAGATAAGAAGAAGAAATGAAATTTGTATTCTGAATGCAGCAGCCACCAGACCAGGCAACTTGAAGGGTGCTCCCTTCAAATCGTCTGGAGAATTAATCTCGATTGATATGCAAGTGGAGTTGAGAATACTTTTTACCGTCCAAACGTAAAAAGTAAGTGATAATTCCTCCTAAAATGCCTCCCTTCTTTTTGTATAGTCTCCACTAAGCGCTTGATAGCCTATTATTCATATCTTAGTGCATGTGGACAAATGGTAAGTATGTATCGATTTACATTTCCATTGGTTCTTATGAGTGATACAAACTTTGTCTCACAGCATGTGGCATGTAATGGCTGACCTTCTTCAAACAAGCAGCTCCTGAGTTCGAACATAAATTCTAGGGAAAGACTATTTCCACACCCTTTTCGATTAAACACCCCCACGCGTTTGAGGTTGATATCCCTATTATGCCCTTTTTGTTCTTTCACCTTCCTCTCTCTCTCACTTCCCTAGTCCCGAACTGCTCAACCTCTTATCCAAGAATCACCCAAGAGTTAGAACCAGTTTCAAAATCAAGGGTGCTCGTACCCATGGTCCATTTTGAATTCGACTGTAAGCTCGGACATAGAACCACCTTGTCACCATCTTTAACCCACTCCAACATCCATTAATTTTGTTACAAATAACATCACCAATTTATTTTGCAGGTTGATTACGGATTGAACCCTAACGTTTGCCTACACTAATCACCTAACCTAATCATATTCTATTGGCCAATTAAGGTGACCTATAATTATTCCTCAATTGCACTCTACCTTTCACCGACATTCTAACTTTGGTGATTGTGGAAATACAATAGTCACTTTCTTAGTTACGTTAACTTACAAATCAAGAAAACTTCAGTGTTTATTTAGCAATTTTTCAATTTAAACCCCCACCAGTGCCACCACCTCCTCTCTACCTGGCTCTCCCCGATTGTCACCATCGCCATAACCCACACTGGTTGCCACCACCTCAACACATACCTCCCCGTCGTGGTTACCACTTCGCGCTTTGCTGCTAAAACCACCACAAGGCCCACCAATCAGCTAGAGAGGGGAGAGAAATCGGGGTGGTGACTAATGGAGTGGAAAAGGGGGAGGGATGGTGCTGCCAACGGGGAGGTGACTAGCGACAAGGTGAGGGGGCTGAGGAAATAGAAGAGAGGAGAGTTTAGGGCTTTGGTAGAGATGTCAATGAGCCGGGCTTAGGCCGGCCCAGCCCAAGCCCAACAGGCCTCCAACATTTGGGGTCGGGCTTGGGATGAGAATGACATAAATAAGAGAAGAATAAAGCGAATACCACTACTGAACCTACTCGATAAATGGAGTTGGCTAGCTACAAGTCATATTAATTGCAGAATTGTAAAACATGATATTTTGGTCAACACACTAATGCAACAATATACAATATATGGTAGTATGGTCGAACAAAATGCAAAACGGCATTTCAAAATTTCTAATCATGGTCACAATTGTAGAGCCGGTTAAGCTTTTGCCTTGAAGGGATATTCACCTTTTCTCTTTTTTCTTTGACTTGCATATCAAGTTTTACAATCCGAATACAACATAAAACCTATTCTAAACTTTTTTGGTTAAAAACGATAGCATTAAACTAAATCAAAAGTACATCTTAAACCCTAAGATGGGCAAGGCCAGTTGCATCATCTGCTAACAAATGGGTTACCACTTCAGGTCGTTACATGAGATACACAAAAGAACCCCTTTGTTGCTCTCCAAGTTTAGCAAGTTTATTAGCACAACGGTTGCCCTCTCTAAATATATGCAATATTACAGAATTAGTAGCTTGTAGGAGAAGTTTGCCCTCCTTGATAAGAATATTAGTTATTTGGTGTGCAGGAGCGTCTTGCTCCATGATCAGATCTACTGCCATATTCGAATCGGTCTCCAACAAAACATTTGAGAAGCCACAATCTCTAATGTGTTGAAGTCCCTTCACTATTCCAATCAGTTCAGCTTCCAGGACTTTGCAGGTAAGAATAAAGCCAAAAAATCCACCCATCCATTCTCCAGAATTGTTTCTGAGAAGTCCTCCATAACTTCCAGTTATGCTTGTATTAGCACTGCCATCAGTATTTAGCTTCAGGATCCCTGCAGGAGGAAAAGCCCAATTAACTAGTTGGTTTATTCTAGTTGTATTTTCTTTCTTTTCTCAAAAGCATGGTACATCTCTTTAGCAAAGTTTAGGCAATTTCTCTAAGTTTCCTCCACCTGCACAGCAATCCCCTAAATGCTCTCTTTGTTCCTGTTTTTCCAATTCTGCCACAAGATAGTTATAAATATATATAACCATTGAGTATTAGCAAAATCATTACTTCCTTTTCCTACGGTGTTCCTTATCAGCCAATCTTTCAGACTCAGGTTCTCTTCCTCTTCAAGCTGTTCCCTGGAAAAGAAACTCCATAGCACACAGGCCTTAGGACATAATCTAATGATATGATCCGTAGTTTCAATCTCGTAGCCACACCTAGTGCAGCTGGCATCCATAGTTAAGTTTCTATGGGCCCGAAGGCTATTAGAGACTATCCTGTCATGTAAGAGAAGCCATATAAACAAAATAATTTTTTGGGAAATTTTGATTTTTCAAATCCAACTCAAACTATCAATATTAGATCAGGAATGGTATCATAAGCACTAGAGATAGAGAATCTACCTTTAGTATTTCTACCCTAAAATGAGGCATCCTCCTCAACAGTTTCTTAAGGGAGATAAACATTATATATCTGGCTAGCTTTCTCTTTATCAACCAAGCAGTTAATTTTACTCATATCCCAATTCCCTCTAGATCGATATAATATTCTCCACCATAAAAGGTTGATCATTCAGGCCATGATTATCCTTGAAAGGATCATTACCACACCACGGATCCATCCAAAAATCAACCTTATTGCCTTTGTAGACATTCCACTTTAGGCCTTTCATGATTATACTGTTGCTTTTGAGGATGCTCCTCGGGAACTTCCAGCACTTTTGGACCAATATCTGGATTATCATGATTAGCATATTTATGATTCAAAACTTTTATCCACAGTAGGTCTTCCTTCATGATCATTTTCCAACCAAGTTTAGATAAACAGGCAAGATTATTAAATTTTGCTTTCCTTAACCCCAGACCCCCAAGTCTTTTAGGGGTGCAAACAATATCCCATTTGATAAGGTGCAACTTTTTCTTATCCACAGAATCACGCCACAAAAAAGCTTTATTAAGCTTATTTAATTTTTCTATAACTTTAGTAGGTAACGCATGAACTTGCATGATATGAGCAGGGATAGTAGAAGTGACAGATTGCACAAGAATAACTCTCCCGCCAAGGAAAGAAGTTTACTTTTCCAACCAGCTAATCTTCTATAAACTTTCTAAAAAATTTGATCATAGAGATTATTAGACATTCTTTTATGGATCAAATGAATGCCAAGGTAAATACCAGGGTCCTTGGTCAGAGGAATACCACACCTATGACTAAGTTTATGTGCCTCCATAGAAGGAATATCGGGGGACACAAACAGTTTGAATTTTTGAAGGTTAATCTTTTGCCCAGAAATGTTACAAAAATTATCTAAGATCTCTATGATTTTCTGACATTGTTTTTCACTAGACTTGCTAAAAATGAGGAGATAATCAGAATAGAAAAGATGGGATATAATAGGGTCTCATCTAAAAGCTTTCAATCCTATCCAATTCATCTAGTGTTGCAGTCATTAATCATATAGGATAGCTTTTCTATACAAAGAATATATATATAAGGGGATAAGGGGTCTCCTTGCCTGTAACGCCCCCAGAAATCCGGAGCTCCGCCGCCCCAAACTCCCGAGTCGTTAACCTACCGGATCACATCAAACCTGTCAAATCCTGTTCACTAACACATACTTCCAAAATAGTTAATCCAATATCAACTCAAACTCTTCACATTCAGTATTACAAAACTGCTTAAACTTGAACTATTAAGATATAGGTTCTTTAGAAACTCAAGTTCTTATAGAACAAGCTGACAAAACTGACCCACGCAGGGGTCTCTCTACACAGTAGTGATGGGCTCATTAGAATCTCACACAAACTCTAACCCATTCTCGAACTTGCTACATTTGATCATCACCTGCAGAAGGGAGCTAACGAAGGATGAGCTTTTGAGTGCTCAGTAAGGTCGTACAAGGACTAACAACAACATTACAAAGCGATTCCAAAGATTACAACCGACGAAACTTTCTAAAATGCTTCAGATGGCTAAAAGACTCAATAATTTCCAAACCAAAATGAACAAGAACAAACACGACGGATTCCAAAATAATCAATAATAGATCATTTCTAGAGTCATCATTTCCAAAATATAATAAAGATTTTCCAAAGGATTTCAACAGAAGCACAAATCATTTCAGATAATACTTTTCAGACATTTTCGTAACAGTCACGAGAGTATACAAAGCAGATAAAAAAAAATCGACGATGATCCTGGGCAATAGCAATGCCATTCAAGCTAACAGAGCGTACACATGCATGATGTACCAAAATAATTACTAGTCCACTTGGGTACTAGCCTGCATTCCATGCAGAATTTAGACCAGCCTTATAACGCCCACCTCAGAACAGAACAGAACAGATTTCCAGGTCAACACAAAAAAATCAACAATATTGATGAGCTTTAACATAAGCTCAAATCTCCGAAATCAATTCAGATTCCAATAATAATAATAATAATAATGATATTGGCATAAGTCAGCATTCAGAATTTTCATAAGAAATCAAAATTTTCAGAAGAAAAATCACAATTAAATGGCAAAAACGATTGCAAATAATTATCAAATTTAAGCACAATAATTTAGAAGAACGAATACAAACAATTATCAACTTTGCTCGGCATGCAATACATGCGAGCATCACAAGATTTCCAAATAAGCGATTCAGGTTCAATAATAGGATTTTCTGGGCAATAATAGACTGATAGCAATACAGAGTTCAGAGTTTGGCATTAGCTATAATTAGATCAAATGAGTACTTACAAGTACGAATTATCAAAATAAGGGTTCGGACGTAAGTCCTTACCCAGGGTTTAGATAGAATTCCTTATCTGGATCCGCAGCTAAATTATCCTAACTGGAAGTCTTTAGCTTTAACCTAAACAGAATAATTGAACCATTAGAATACAACCTACAGAACAAAAGTATAACTTAATACGAACTCATACATTCTCTCAAAATGAACCTCCCCTCACCGGGTATGTAAAATTACTGAAACGCCCATAGAGTGTAAAATTATCAAAATGCCCCTCTCGGACTTAAATTACCAAAATGGTCTTCCTATAAGTAGAATCACTGAAATAAACTCTCCATATGTAAATTTATGCAAAAATACCTTCCTTAGGTCAAATTACCAAAATTCCCCTTCGGGGTGGCAAATTACCAAAACACCCTTGGGGGTTTTTGGCACCGAACAAATCTCAAAAATATCTTAAAATGCTGTTTTAAATATCATGATATCATTTTCGGTCTAAAAAGTATTTTGAAGAAATTTTGCCCGAAAATCCCGAATCGGTGTCCGGACCGAGCGCTAAAAGGCCAGTTTTGTGAAAAGTATCTATCGACCTCAGAATGGCCCGAAATTTTAGATCATGAATTATATCTGTAAAATAGGGCTTCCATTCAATTTTCAAGTTAAAATAACTTGGTTTGCTATGCTAAATAAATCGATAATTATAGTTACCCGATACCCTCCTTCAGTACCCTTCGCGGACTCCAAAAATTTTCAAAAGTTTCTGGAGTGTAGATCTCATAAAATTATCAGGGGTTAATGTTTTGACATTTGTCTATTTTGGCACTAGCTATTATGAAAATTCGTTGAAGAACTGCCTAATTAATTTTGGTCTTTAGCGACAATTACCGTTACTGTTCAAATCAAGGCACCTACTGTTTCACCTTCAAACACACACATAATCTTCTTCCTCACGAATGCACACACACAACTCACCGATAGTCTTCAAAATTCACTGAAACCCACAATTAAAACACACACAAACACTTGCAACACTTTCATACTCCCACAAATCACACACTAACACACCTATATACACTAAATATCCATAATCTCACACACCCGAACACCCACCCTCAAGAACACACACCTTCAACCCCATCCCATCCTTCAGCCATATACCCAACTCACTGAATCACCTTGCTTCTGTCAAAACCCACATAATCACCACCAAGTCCACAATTAATTCATACAACCTACATGAATTTGTACCGAAATTATATGTATATACATAACTCACACACACACACACACACACACACACACACACACACACACACACACACACACAGAGTTCGGATGCACGGACACTGTGCACACAGTAAACATGCACAACACCTGTTGAATCACATGTACGAAATTGATGAAGAGATCACCTTGGAGAGATTCCTCAATCCCTCTCTCTGTCAAAATTTCCCTTGCTTTCTTTCCCCTCTCTGTTCTCTCTGTTCTCTGTTTCTATTCTTGTTTGAATTTCATGATTTCTTTTATATTTTCTTTTCTTTTGTTTTTCTTCCATTTAATTTCTTGTACATTAAATTATTCATTAGTTTATGTTATAATGTAATTAGTCATCAAAATTTTAAGTAGGAGGTGTCACCAACTTATGACCCATTTTTTTTTTCAAATTTTGACACCTAGGTACAAGTTTTCAAAATTTGCAATTTGACCCCCAAAGTTTTCAAAATTATAAAATAACCCCAAACTTTTGTATAATTACATCAAGGCCCCAAACATTATTCCAACCTCTACTAATTTAATGAAATGACCCTAAAACATATACCGCCACTCATTTCATTACTTTTCATCAACAAGAATATTAATTACTTATATGCCCCCAAGGTTTTCCAGAATTACAAAAATGCCCTCGAACATTTCAAAAATTATATTTTTGCCCCAAAAGCATTTTAAGCTCCCATACTGTACTAATACCCGAGCATTGCTCAAAATTAGGGTCCGTTTATTTTTTTGGGTCATCGATGGTTATTTTAAGCAGGGTCAATTGCACTAGGCACCCCGAAGTTTTCACGCGGTAGCGTGCTGCACCACAAAGTTTTTTTTAGCTATCTGCCACCCCAAAATCGCATAAGTGTGGCGCCCAACACCCTCCGTCCAAATTCCGGCCAACAGCCTCACCGGATAAGTAATTTAACTTAAACAAGGGGGCATTTTGGTCCAAAAGATTAAAAAAAGGGTCAATTACAGTAGGCACCCCAAAATTTTCACGCGGTAGCATGCTGCACCACAAAATTT
The DNA here is from genome assembly GCA_033070095.1 of Escallonia herrerae. Taxonomy (NCBI): domain Eukaryota; kingdom Viridiplantae; phylum Streptophyta; class Magnoliopsida; order Escalloniales; family Escalloniaceae; genus Escallonia; species Escallonia herrerae. The sequence goes on along the minus strand of JAVXUP010002345.1, from coordinate 56,440 downwards.
TTTATAACCATCTGTCACCCCAAATTTTCATAAGTGTGGCACCCAACATACTCCGTCCAAATTTCGTCCAAAAAACATTAATAAGCTGAACTTAGGAGGGCATTTTTGGAACATCACAGAAACCTTAATCTCTATCAGCCGTTTGTGCCACCAACCCCCTCTCGCCGGCATCTCACGCTGGTGTCCCCCCTCTTCCGACAGCGCCCCTCCCCCCATCGGCGACGCCGACCTCGTCCCCTGCCTTCCTTCCACTTCTCTCCCACTCGCCCCGCGCCCTTCTTTCGGCATCTCACGCTGGCAGAGTCTTTTCACACCACACGGCCGCAACAGCCCTGCGCCGCTGTCCCTTGCCCCTCTTTCGCATCTTAGGCCGGTGCCGCACTCTCCGCCGGCAGTCCCTCCCTCGTTGGTGACGTTGACCCCCCAACCAGTCCCTCCCCCGTCCCGGAGTAATGCATATCAACCAAGAATTTGCGCCTGCAACAGCAGCACTCTCCATCGGCAACATCCCTCCCCTGTCGGCGATGCCGAGCCCCTCTCTTCCTTCCTCTTCTCTCCCCCACCCTCCACAGCGGCAACAGCCTCGCTCCGCCGCCTGACAAACCCATTGCAATCTTCCCTCCCTTTTTTTTTAATCTTTTTGGCCAAAATGCCCCATTGTTTAAGTTAAATTACTTATCCGGTGAGGCTGTTGGTCGGAATTTGGACGGAGTGCCTAGTGTAATTGACCCTTTTAACCCACTCCCAAAGTTCGGGATATTACATTGCCTAATTCCCGTCCCAGGGGTGATGGCCTCCAAAGGGGACCTGTTCCATAGGTAGAAATGGAGCTACTAGTAGTAATGCAACTATAATGATTTTAATCTAGGATTGGGGAAAATTGAAATCTTTGAGAGTTTGGTGTATGAATTTCCAACTAAGTCTGTCGTAGGCTTTTTCCATATCAATTTTAAATATCATGTCTCTAGACTTACCTTTCATGTTTTTAAGAGTGTGAACATGATAACATTATCAGTAGTAGATCTTCCCGGGACAAAACTACTTTGGGCAGGGCTGATAAAGTTCCTCAACAAGGGTCTGATTCTAGCAACGAGAACTTTAGATAGAGCCTTATAACTCACATTAAGAAGGCTTATAGGTCTGAATTGGTTTATGTACTGGGGATTCGAAACTTTGGAAATTAAGGTTACTAAGGCTCTGTTATTTTGGTAGGGCATAACTCCAGAAAGGTAGCATTGTTTCAAAAACTTGCAGCAAGTACTCCCAACAATATTCCAATATTTATGGTAAAACATACCATTCAGGCCATCAGGACCTGGGGCTTTAAGAGCATTGATGTTAAAAAAACAGCCTTGATTTCAACATCACAAAAAGGAATATCAAGCAATCTAACTTCACTATCAGTGAGCTTGGGGTAGTTATCAGATAAATGAGGACTAGCAACAGTACAATTATGAAGATCAAAAAGACTGGAAAAGTGATCATATATGTGTGTCTGTAAAGAGTTGTGATTAGTTATCCAGTGTCCTTTAGGGTTTTTAGCGCATTAATTTTATTTCTTTTCCTTTTATTGATGGTGGAAACATGGAAAAAAAATTGTGTTTCTGTCTCCTTGGCTATGCCACCAAGCCCTAGACTTCTGCAACCAGATCATCTCTTCCTAATTAAGAGTGTCAATATAATCTTTCCTGAGGTCTTTTTCCAAAAGTTCCAGGTTATGTGACCAGTGATTGGATAAGGCACTTTGAATACCTTTAAGTCTAGCTAACAATAGTCTTTTTCTTTTAAAAATGTTACCAAAAACCTTCCTATTCCACATCATCTTTTGGTTTTTAAAATTTTCGGCAGTATCAAATATATTGTCCCGATCCTGGCCCCAAGTATTATTAACCACATCAACAAAATTATCATGTAACATCCAGACAACTTCAATTCTAAAAGGTCTAGAAGATAGGGGAGGGTTAAAGAACGTACCAGAAACATTAACAATAAGCGCATAGTGATCAGAAGTAATACGGGAAAGATTGTAGACATGTGCCTCTGGAAATAGTTCATTCCAGGCAGGGATATTTCTCTATACAAACTATACTGTGGTCTTAAAGTAGATCACCTCGTGCCTTTCACTGGGAACTGCAAAGCTAGAAGTACTTACAGAGGTCGCAATAGAGGGTAATCTTCAAGCAATAAAAATCTCACCACTATGTACTCATTGCTGAAACCATTAGCTCTTTGGCTTGTTACACTTTGCTTTCTTATGCTGTTCACATTGACCAGTGTCTCTTTATCAAATTTTCCTCGTTCTTCAATGGACCTTCCAAAATTTGCTCTCTTGCATATTCAAGCAAAACTGTACTCCATCTGCCTTTAAAGGTAAAGGTCTTTCCTCTCATTCATTTTTCTTCTCGTCCTTTATTCCTTTTACACGCAGACACACACAGCTAATACCACACACACCCGCACACTTACACCCTCACGGCAGCCACCACGGCTTCTCTCACACTCACACCTCACACAGCCACATGGCTGCCCCCTCACGTACACTCACATACACTCTTGACAGATCCTAGAACACACACATATAAACATACTTAAACAATTTTAAACACACAGAAAGGTACCATAACACTGTAAAAGGGCTTACCAAAAAATCTCGCCAGAATCTTCTTCCTTCTCTCTCTCTCTCTGTGAAAAGAGAAGAATTGGGGAACACTGCTCCAACCCTAAACAGAAAAATTGCCAAAACCCTCTAGACTTAAAGTATTGTTTTCAAAGATTACCCAATATCACGGAAAAGCCCAAAATAACTATTTACAATAAATTAATGTAGTATAAAAATTTAATGGGTTGTTACATAATCTCATTTCACTAACCATCGCTAAAAGTTGCTAAATTATAAAAATATCGATGTTAAGTCAAAAAAATATAATCGTTAAAAGTGTTTAAATTACCCTTTTAAAAAAAATATATCTTTTTTCTTTTTTGGTGAAAGTTAAAACAACGCTTTAACTCTAATAAAAGCTTATACTCCAGTAAGGGTATTTTAAGTTTTTTTCCCTCTTTTCTTTAGTAAAAGTCAAAACTATAATTAATTCTAATAAAATCATATATTCCAATAAGAGTGTTTTAACGAAAGAAATTTGATATCTTATCAGAAGTCAAAAACACCCTTATCTATATAATATATAATAAGCGAAGTAAGAGCTTATTTACGCGACACGTCATCACAGAAATATCATCGCATCATCACATTATTTTTTTAATGTGAAATAAAACTATAACCATTATAAGTGTCAGTTGAAGGTCTGAAATATTATCTTGGATGGAATCTTTATTTCTTGATAAGTTAATTTCTCTATTAGTAAGTTTTATATAATTGAAAAAGTAATTCTAAATGTTTTGAAATTCTAATTAATTGATGGATTAACTTATTAGGACTTAATTTTGAGTATTTTATGCTCAAAACCACTTTTTAATATGAATATAAATATTCATACATCTAAAAAACAAAAGTAATATTATCTTGAAATACTATCTTGAGCACAAATATCCTTATTCATCGGTAAGTTAATTTTCATATTAGTTAGTCTTATATAGTTGAAAAACTAATTTTCAACATTCTGAAACTCTAACTAAATTTTTTTAAATGTCACTAAATATCTGAAATACTATCTTGGATGGGATTCTTATTTTTTGATAAGTTAATTTTCTATATTACTAAGCCTTATACAATTGAAAAAATAATTCTAACGTTCTAAGACTCTAACTAATTAATGGATTAACTTATGAAGACTTAATTTTGAGTATTGTATGCTCAAAATCATTCTCCAATATAAATATTAGAAGTCATATATCTAAAATATGGAAACGCTGCAATCTTAAATGGAATTTTTATTTATTGATAAGTTAATTTTCACAGAAGTAAGTCTTGTGTAGCTGAAAAACTATTTCTAAACATTCTAAAACTATAACTAATTTTATAAGTGTCACTAAAGGTCTGAAATATTATCTTGAATGGGTCTTTATTTCTTGATAAGTTTATTTACATATTAGTAAGCCATATATAATTGATAAAGTAATTTTAAATATTCTGAAACTCTAACTAATTAATGGATTAACTTATTAGGACTTAATTTTGATTATTGCATCCTCAAAACCACTCTTCAATATGAATATAAAATTCCATATAACTTAAAGTAAAAAATAATACTATCTTGAATGGGTGTCATATTAGTAAGCCTTATATAGTTGACAAACTAATTCTAAATATTCTGAAACTCTAACTAATTTTATAAGTATTACTAAAGGTCTGAAATACTATTTTGGATCCTTATTTCTTGATAGGTTCATTTCTATATTAGTAAGCCTTATATAATTAAAAAATAATTCTAAAGGTTGTAAGACTCTAACAAATTAATTGATCACATTATTAGGACTTAATTTTGAGTATTGTATCCTCAAAACCACTCTCCAATATGAATATAAAAATTCATATACTAAAAATAAAAAATAATATTATCTTGAATGAGATCCTTTTTTTATTGATAAGTTAATTTTCATATAACTAAGCCTTATGGAGTTGAAAAACTAATTTTAAACATTTTGAAACTCTAAGCCTTATGTAGTTGAAAAAATAATTTTCACCACTGTTTGCTTAAAACCACTTTCTGATATGGATATACAAATTCATATATATCTAAGAAAATGAAAATAAAATATTAGATTTAGAAAAGAAAAAAAATGGTGTTACAAATGAAATTGAAACAATAAAAATGATTTAATAATTGATTCATTTTTATTTTATTTTATTGATGTAACAATTGATTCATCTTTAGAATCCTTCTGATACAATAAAAAATTTGACGTTATGTTTTTTATGAGACCATGCTACCAACAAATGATTGTATAATCGTTATTACTTAAAATCACAATAATGGTAAAGCTTATTCATAAATGTGATAGTTGAAATGGATTTAAAACTACATATTAAACATGTCAGTATATGTAAAGGTATATAAATAATTTTTTGAACGTGATCCCTATTTTTAAGTTTATTTAATTTTGCTTATAAAACTCTAAATTTACTAATTTTTAGGATTTGAATTTGACTATTATGTTCTTAAAACTAACTTTCTAATACGAAGATAAATATTCATGCATCTAAAAAATAAATATAACATATGAGGTTTAGAACAAAAATTACGTTTTAGTTAATTTAATTTTATTATGATTGATTAAATGTATATGCATTTGCACATAACATAATCATTGAAAGCAAATTATCTATATAATATATGAAATTGCTAATCAAATTACAGGATAATTTTTTTTACTTTGATAAGACAACACGATCAACAAAGTGGTTATATAAGCGTAAATGAGAGTTTGAAAAGAAATCACCTACATACTAGAAAAAAACAAAAAGGTGCAATTAAATCAAATTATTCTTAATTACTATATTTGATAACATTTCAAACCTTTAAGATGCAAAAATATGAAATATCATTAGTTTACATTGTCAATGTGAAATAAAATTATAAACATTATAAGTATTTTTAAAGGTATCAAATATTATCTTGAAAATGGCCTTTATTTATTGATAAGTTAATTTTCATATCAGTAATCTTTACATATTTGAAAAACTTATTTGTGGCATTCTTAAACTTTAATTAATTAATTAACCATTCTCTAATATGAACATAAAATGAAAATAACATATTATACTTAGAATATAGAAGAAAATGATGTTACAATTGAGATTGAAATAATAAAAATAATGCTACAATTATTCATTGTATTTTAATATACCCTAACCATAATATTCCTTATCGTGATCGATATAAAGATTTATTAATATAATAAATAGCTTTTAAAATATTTTTGGTACAATAAAAAATTTGATGTAAATTTTTTTGGGTGAGACCACACAATCAACAAATGACTATGTAATTATTATTAACTAAACTTGCAATACTGGTAAAACTTATTCTTAAATCAGATAGTTAAATGACCGTGTATCTAAAGGTATGCAAATATTAATTCTACTGTGATCCCTATTTTTAATTTTAATTAATTTTTTTTGTAAAACTTTAAATATGCTGATTTTTTTGTATTTGATTTTGACTATCATGTTCTTAAGACTAACTCTCTTATACAAAGAGAAGAAATTAATCATGTGTCTAAGAAATAAAAATAACATATGATATTTAGAATAAAATTTTATGTTACCATTAATTTGAATTTATTATAGTTTACTAAATGTAAATGTATTTACACATAGCATAATGATCGCAAAAATTTATCAATATAATATATAAAATCATTAATCAAATTATAGGATAATTTTTTTGTTTGATAAAACTACACGATGAAAAAAGTAGTTATATAAGCATAAATGAAAATTTGAAAAGAAATCACATACATATTAGACGAAAAAGGTGCAATTAAATCAAATTATTCTTAATTACTATATTTGAGAACATTTAAAACCTTTAAGATGCAAAAATATGATATATCATCACATTATTTTTTTAGCGTGAAATAAAATTATAAACACTATAAGTGTCTCAAATATTATCTTGAACGTGGTACTTATTTAAGTTAATTTTCATATCAATAAGTTTTATATAATTGAAAAACTAATTCTAGGCATTCTGAAACTCTAACTAATTGATGAACTAATATATTATGACTTAACTTTAACTATTTATCCTTAAAATCACTCTCTAATATATATATATATATATAAAAGTTCATATATCTTAAAAATAAAATAACATTAAGAGAGAGAAAGATGATGTTACAATTGAGATTGAAACAGTAAAAATAATGTGTAACCCTTGATTCATATTTATTTTATTTTAGTATATGCTTTTTGTGATGGATGTAAGGTTTATCAATATAATATATACCTTTTAGAATCTTTTGGTAAAATAAAAAAAATTGACTGTATTTTTTTGGGTGAGACCACACAACTAACAAATAAATGTATAAGTATTGTTAATTGAAATTACAGTAATTATAAAATTTATTCATAAATCTAATAGTTGAAAAGGATTTAAAGCTAAATACTAAATATGTTAATGTCTCTAAAGGTATGCAAATGTTATTATTTTTAAGTTTCTTTAATTTTGCAAAAAATAATATGAGGATTATATTAGAAAGCCTTATATGATGTAAAAATTAATTCTAAAACTCTAAATATACTAATTTATTAGGATTTAATTTGACAATCATGTCCTTAAAATTAACTCTTTCATATCTCATTTGAAAATAGAAAATCATGTATCTAGAAAACAAAAAAAACATATGAGATTTGGTAGAAAAAATTGTGTTACAGTTAATTTAAGTAGCTGATCCCTGTCTACCCATAATACCTCGAAAATTTTCTTTTCCTTGTGCGAAATTAGTTTGTCTTTTGTTAAAATTAAGAAAATGAATTGGGATTGTTTCTGAAATTTTCGGTCGAATGAAAGTGGTTTCATTCGAATCAAAACTTATTGATGATAAAGTTTTTGAGTTCTGAAATATTCGGTAGAATGAAAATATTTTGGCTTCGAATGAAAATGGATATTTACTTCGAATGAAAAGATTTTTTGTGTGTAAATGAGCTATTGAAGTTTTTTGTTGACTTAAAGGTTTTAAGTCGACTAAAAACTCATTTTCGGTCGAATGAAAGTGGTTTTGTTCAAATCAAATTGAAGGGAAATGGTGTTTTAGAAATTTTGAAGTTTTTAGTCGATTAAAAGTGGTTTTTAGTCGGCTAAAAAGGTTTACTGAAATTTTTAGTCGATGAACAGTAACTTTTAGTCGATGAACAGTAACTTTTAGTCGAATGAATAGTACTTTCAGTCGATTCAAAACTATTTTTGGTCGACTCAAAATTGTTTTTGGTCGAATTAAAAGTGTTTCAGTCGACTGAAAAGTGCTTTCAATAGAATTAAAGGTGTTTCAGTTGAATGAAAAGTGAACCATTTTCACATCTGTTGGATTCAGTCGACTGAAAATTATTTTCGGTAGAAAAAGAGAGAGAGAGAGGGTTTACTAGCCTTTTTGGGGTCCTCTGTTTCTTTTCCTCTCTTTTGCGCGAGAAAAAGAGAGAGAGAGTGAGAGAGTTAGAGATGTGAAAGGCTTGGGAAGCACTAAGGAGGAGCTTAAGGATTTGTGGCTCTCAAAAGGCTTGGGAAGTTTGTTCCCTTTACCCGTGTGGTGGAAAGAGAGAAAGCGAAATCTTGGGAAGCTCTTGAGTTCTAAAGTGGTGCTTGATGATTTGCATTATTAAAGGCTTGATTAAGGTAAGGGTTTACTTTCGAAAATTCAAATCAGCGATGGACCAATCGCTCATGTAAGTCTTTAGATTTTTGAAATCCGAACTTCTTTAAATGGGGATAAATGATTCTTCCTCTCCTTTTTGTTTTGAACTTTGTTAAGAATGACTTGTTGTCAATTCTATGATTTGTGAAAAACCAAATTCCGTCGGATTTGTTTGATCTCAGAATATTGACATATTGATACTGTCGTTTAAGTGATTTATGATCGTCATTATTTCGTGAACTCCACTTATTGTTTGACGAGTTTGTTATTTGATAATGTGATTTTGAAACCTTTGAATATGATTTAATTTTTCCGATATTTGATAACGGTTATTTTGAGATTTTGTTTTGGTGACTTTATGAGCCATGTCACAGTGTATATGACTTATTTCTGACTTTCCCAGTTGGATTGAAACGTGGGCTCAGGAGAGTTGAGTTACAGATCGCGATCTTACTTTTTGAACCGGCCTCATATGTCAGGAATGACGTATATGACTACTTTCTGAACCGGCCTCATATGTTAGGAACGACGTATGTGACCCACTTTCTGAATGGCTCTAGTGTCTGTTTCCGTACTCATATATGTTTTGACATTTGATATTTGGTCTGACATCTGTACTGTCTGTATCCGTACTCTGATATATTTTGGCATTTGATATTTGGTCTGATAGTGTCTGTCTCCGTACTTTGATATATTTTGGCGTATGATATTTGGTCTGATCTCTGTTCCGTTGAAACGAGTGTGCCTTTAAAAATTTGTTATTTAGATATGTTTTGACATTCTAAATCTGGTTTGATTATCAGTTCCATTGAAAACTTTTGTGTCTGTCTTTGTATTCATATATAGTTTGACATTCGAAATTTAGTTTGATTATCCATTTCGTTGAAACATTTTGTGCTTCCGAAATTTCATTTCTTAGATATTTTTGTTTTTGTTTGATTGGTTCTTTGAGTGACCTTACTGGGCATTAGGCTCATTCCCTTATAATATTTTCCTTTCAGGTGATTAGTAGGTGGGATTTCGGATTCGAAGGGCTAGCGGTGTGACCAAAAGTTAGCTGCCTTATATCAGAGTTAATATTGACATTTAAGTGTATTTAATTAAGACAAGTTGGTATTGCTTAGGTTTTGTTTTGAAACTCCGTGTTGGAGGAAATTTTTGGATTGTATAAAAGTTTTGGGCCCTATGACAGTTATTGATATACTCTTGGGAGTTACTAGTGCATGCTCTGATTGACCGTTTGGGATATTTATGATATTTTAAAGTTTTCTGGTTCGTTTGGAAGACTTTTGATATTGTAAGGTTTACTTCGAATTCCGATCATATGATCGTTAACGCTCCGGAAATTTTAAATAAATTTTCAGGGCGTTACACTACCGATAGAGAAATAGCTACTTCTCCACCAATCATCTGGCCGTTTACGTGTGACCATGAATAGCTCAGATTATATCCTTTTTAAGCTAATTGCTACAAAGAGTAGCGGTTAGCGGTTAGCTTTTTCTCACTTTTGACCTCTACTCTTTTCAGATACATAGACCCCACTCTCTCTCTCTCTCCCCACTGCCCAACGACGTCGGCGAAGGATAGAGCCGACAACAACTGACGGTGACATCTTTGGCCAAGCCGTCGCCACCGTACTCAAGCTGCCGCCCATCGCCGCTGCATCTTTCCATCGCCGTCGTATCCCTTTTCTGTAGATGGATTTTTTTTCCAGATCTGTGCCTAACGACGACGCTGGTAGACGACGACCCCAATAAACCAAAACGAGGACAGATGGACGCCTATCGCCGCCGCATCCGTTTTCTGTAGATGGGTTTTTTTTCCAGATCTGTGCCTAACGACGACGCCAGTAGATGAAGACGTTGATGAACCGAGACGAGGACAGATGGATGACGACATCTTTGGCCCAAGCAGTCGCCACCACTACCCAACGCTGGCCGACAACACCGCCAGAGGGATGATCCCGACGAAGACGCAAATCGAGAACAGATCCGAAAGCCTTCGCTGTCCTTTGCCAAGCCATTGCCTCTCACTCCTCCGTTCATCGTTGATGCCATATTCGCCGTCCTTTGCCAAGCCACTGCCGTAGCATCTGTCCCCGTCGGTGGAATTAAAGATACAGTTATTTACTTTTTTTTTTTGGGATCTATTTCAATATTATATTTCAATAATCACTAAAGTTTCTTTTGTATCTTTTTCCAGTTTTGAATGAGATTGGTTGGGTGACTTTTGGTTTAATTGACATGTACTTGAGTTTGTTCATGGATGAAATGGTGTAATCGACAGTATATTTGAGATTGTTGTTTGCGATGAGAGAAACGATTGCATAGAGGGATAGAAAGAGACGACTGAAATGTGGAAAGGTGGTGTTCTCCTAACCGCTAGAAAGTGTAGCGGTTAGCCGCCGCACTTAGTACCGATTAGACACTATACATGTCTTGAACGACGTGCGAGGAAGGGGCATACTAGCATAATTACTAACCACTACTCTTTGTAGCGGTTAGCTTAAAAAGGATATAATCTGGGCCGTTCACGATCACACATGGACGGCCAGATGATTGGTGGAGAAATTACTATTTCTCCACCGGTAGACAGGGATCGGCTCCCATTATAATATACTGTATTTTATAAACAGACCCGAGTTTGGCTCGAGTTACTGGGCTAGTTTTTAAAAGAAAAAAATTGGCTGCTACTACGGTTGGAGGAATTTTCCTCCTACCCCCTATATAGCGATAATTAATTGTTGCTAAATATTTATATTAACTTTTATTTAGTAACGCTAAAAAAGCAGTGTTAATAATTATCGCTGAAAGTGTAAGAAAAAAATTCACTAGAAATATCTAGCGACTACTAATCGTTAGTATACACGGGGTTGGAGGAAGATTCCTACGACCAGGAGCCAAAGTTTGTTCGTTTTTTAAAATAACATCTAACCTAACAAGGGTATTTTATGGAAAGAAAACTAATAAGTCAAACATAACCCTGATAAACCTTAATCTTTTATGAAGACTTAAATTCAAAAACTAAGGGTATTTCATGGAGAAAAAAAGAATAGTTATTTAAGCTCATACGTATTTTTATATATACACAGATATAGATATAGATATGTAGTTGGGGATAGAGTGTGTGTGCACCTGAGAGTCGCAGGTGTTAGGAATGGAGAGAAGACGAAAATAAAAAATGAAAAAGATATTCAGGTACAAGGAAAGTTAAGGACACTTGACCATTTCATCATAATTTGTGCGAATCAAACTTGATTAATAATTGTAGGATAGAGGAAGTATTTTATTAACTGAGAGGAGCTTAGCTCAGGTTACTGGCCGGCAGGAAGGATTCTCGTGGACCATTAAAAACAATGGAAAGCCAACCCCATTGGGTTGACTCTTCCATTGTCAAAGCTAGTCATGGAGTGATCATACATCAATCTTAGCATTTCTTAATCTTATATTTCTGTTCCTTGATATTTCTTGGAAATTCTTAACTCCACTCGTGCCTTTCCTTGACATTTCTTGATAATAGTCCCGTCATTCTCCAATGACTTCATATTTAGAAAGACAATGCATTTGGAACTAAGATGTAGCACCAATTTTCTGCAGTACGGAGTTCAGGACAAACAACAGAACCATACTTTCATATCTCATATTCCTAAGCCTTGCAGCAAGCGGAGTTCTATCTCACAACAGCAGCGTCACTGCTGTGACTGAGGTTAATATCGGAGTGATTCTGGATATGGGATCATGGGTTGGGAAGACTATCCATAGCTGCATTACCATGGCAGTTACTGATTTCTATGCTGAAAATGCTCACCACAAGACAAGAATGATTCTTCATACCAGGGATTCCAAGGGAGAACCCCACCTGGCTCTATCTTATTGGCAAAACCACCACCAGACGATGACAGGATTGACATTTCCTTCTTTAAGCATTTTTTGTGGCAAAAACCATCCCTAAGACAGTCGGTGTTATTTGACGCGTTGACATGAGTGATTCTTTTGCTACATTTAGCAAACTGACATCAGATTATTTTCTTAGGAAACTAGTTCCATTTTGGAGGGTAAACAGCACACACATGCCTTGCACATGGTTACTTGGTATAAATAAATGTGAGTGAGAGAGAGAGAGAGAGGGTTAGTAAACCCTAGATTAAAGCTTGGGTTTTGAACGGGAAAAAAATAGGGTTTCCATGCCCCTTTGTCCAATCAATTGAAGCTGGAAGTCAGTTGTACTGCATTAAAAAAATTGAGGGCTCTTAGGTGATTCTAAGGGACGAAGCATCGGGGAAGAGAATGACATGCATAAGTACAAAATCCTTACCTAAAAATGGTATGTTGGAACATGGAGTATTAATGATTATTGGTTGTTGCATTAGTGTTTTTGTTTTAAGCGACATACTTTTAGCGACGGATATTCTGTCACTAAAAGTCATCAATTTTTGAATAATTTTTAGCAACATAATCCGTTGCTACTTGTCTGTCCTTAAAACTTTTGACGATAAATTGTTCCGTCGCTAAATTATTTTACGTAATAAATTATTTTCAAAAAAAGAAAATACAAAAAATATATTTAGCAATGGAAATGTATTAGTACGTCTGTCGCTCAAAGTCGACTTTAGGCGACGGATTTCAAAAATCCATCGCAAATCTTTTAGCGACGGGGTTATGGGCAAATGACTTTTAGCTACAGGTTATCCATCTCTAAAAGTATTTGGCAACGGATGTTGGACTTTTAGCGACGGATTTGTTCATCGCTAAAAGTCTTTTTTCTTGTTGCGGTCAATTCCTTATTCTCTTTCTAGAACAGTACATAGTCGTTATTGTATGCAACTATCCGTTCATAACCCAATCCAAGTTTCATCATCACCTTAATTAGGGTTAATTAGGGATGTATTACTCGTGCTTGGCAAAGATCATCTCAAAAGAGAAAAAAGAAGGAAGATGAAGGTGAAGAAAGTAAATGAAAATATATTGATGGTAGAAAATTGGTGAGCGGGATTTTCAAAATTTTGGTGAAAATTTGAATTCCAATATTTTGCTAAACATGGTTACCTAAAATTAAAATTTGTTATTGTTGTTGCCACATGATCACTTTGTTGAGTTAGTAAGATGTTAATAGTAGTCTAGATAACATCACTTATGCGGATGACGTGTGTTATACAACCATTAAATATTTTCTCAGCATGTGCAAAGCTAAACCAAAGTCGTAATCATTCTTGGCATTTTCCTTGGCATTTCTTCAACTAAACGGTAGTCCTCTCGTTTTTAAAACTTCAAAGACTTTATATCTATAAGTTTAAGACGATGAATTTGGGATTAAGATGTGCCTGCAAATTCTAGCAGTATGGAGGTCTGGACAAACAACAGAACCATACTTTCATCTCTCATATTCCTAAGCCTTGCAGCAAGCGGAGTTCTGTCCCACAACAGCAGTGTCACCGTTGTGAGTGAGGTTAATATCGGAGTGATTCTTGATATAGGATCATGGGTTGGGAAGACTATGTTGGAACTAATACAAAAATGAGGCTTTAAGCGTGACTAATCACTGTTCTTAAGGAAATATGCCCCCACTATGATTGCTGCTGGTTTAATGACAGATTCCTCCAGGATTACAAAGCCAAAATAAAATTCTGATCAGCAATTCAGAATTTTCCCAAAAACATGTTTTGAATAATTAGTTTCTGATGTGTTTGAAAATTGAAGGATATACAAATATTAAATAATATCTGAATGGACACAATGGAAAAGTGGAACCATAAAGACACAAACCTACACGAATGATAAATATATCGCGCGTGCGCACGTCATACTGACTCACTCACTCACTTTTGTGATGTTTAGAGTTACGTACTATAATAATTCATGTCTCAGCTCTTTAAAGATATAGATATATAAGAGTATCATCGCCACTACTCACCGCCTCTTCTAACCACCACATCTACAACACTTTCAATCTTGATCTCCACCCACTCCCATAGGTCCAACACTTTCAATGTTGGTATGGCAATAGGTCCAACCCGTTCTTACCCGCCAAAAAATAACCAAAAGATGTAAAGTTAAAATTTTTTAGTTCCGAACTGAGTTTACCTGCGGGATTACGGGTAGGCTTGTCAGGTCTAAACATGACTACTTACATAATGAATCAAAAAGTAAAGATTAATTTGTTTTTAAAAGGAGACTTAGCAACACACTATTAAATTTTTAGCGGCATATATATATATATATATATATATATATATATATATATATATATATATATATATATATATATATATATGAAAAAATTTGGCTGCAACCCCGATTGAAGGAATTTTCTTCCTACCTCCTATAGAGTGACAAACAATCGTCTCTAAATATTTCTAATAGTTTTTATTTAGTGACGTTAAAAAAGTGCTGCTAATAATTATACCTGAAAGTGTTAGAAGAAAATGTCACTAGAAATTTATAGCGACTATTAATTGTCACTACATACGGGATTGAATGAAGATTCTTACAACCCGGGTAGGAGTCAGAGTTTGTTATATATATATATATATATATGGAGCTGATCCGTTGATAGCGCTAGCAAGTTGTTAGCGCTGTTTGGCCGTCCGCTACATTATGTAGCGTACGGTGCAAAAACTCACTGTTGTGGCGCGCGATCTGGCCGTTTATTCTCGCCCGTAGACGGCAATTGGGTTATGTTGCTAGCGCTATCATTTTATCATCTCCTATATATATATATATATATATATATATATATATATATATGGAGCTGATCCGTTGATAGCGCTAGCAAAATAGGAGATCGCGTATTTTTGCGGCGCTGTCAGTGGTCCGCTACACATTGTAGCGACCAACCTTTTTACCATTTTTCCCCTGTTCCCCCCTCCGCTACACTGTCTAGCGGACCACTTTCTTGTCCCATGTTGACTGTTGACAGCCAAAAAGTCGTCCGCTAGACAGTGTAGCGGACGACTAACTCCGTCAATGTCAGTCCTGTCGATGCACGACTGTTACTTTGTCATTATCCCACCGTCCGCTAGACAGTGTAGCGGACTGTTTATCCCTTTCTTAACTTCGAAACCCTTATTCATTCCTTCTAAACTGCTATTCATTCCTTCTTCTCACAATTCTTCTAGCGGCGTTGGCAAGTAGATCGGCGCAATTTCTTCTCAAGAAATCCTTTATTCGACGAATCAATCACGTAAGTTCACAAACCAATCCTTTATTTGTTCATAATCTAGAGTTGCTATCGTGGCTTATGCATGATTTTGAATGTGTGCGCGGTGCATTGTGCTAGCGTTTGTCAATGTATCTATACATATATATAGATTATATATGTGTATTGCGTATTATTTGTTCATGTGATTTCACTTGTAAAATCTCATTCCGTGTCTGTTTGTATCTATGTACATTGCATATACACAGCATGTGAACTTATGTGAGTATTATCTGATCACATGCTAGCGTTGACTGTGCTAGCGTTGTATGTTGAGAATGTTTACGCTTCCAACCTTGCCGTTTTGCATAATTTCAGTTGCGAAAAATGGATTTCAACCCTGGACCAGAAGATCCGTCCGTATTATACGACCAAACAAACCATATCAGTACGCTCATATGGGATGGTGGAGTAAGATACTTATTTTATCAACTTTGTTATTCTTTGGAACGTTGTATATCGTTTAATTTGCTTAAATTGTATTTATTAATTCGTAGGAAAGAGCACTTCTCAACACGGTAGAAGTATCCGATAATTTTAAAGCATGGAAATTGAACAGAACCCAGAAAAGATTACTGCGTGGGATTGGGTTTGGGATTTTCACACGTGGGCAGATCTTTCAACAACTTGACCGGCACTTAATAGGTGCCCTTGTTGAAAGGTGGAGAAGTGAAACGAATACGTTTCACTTCCCTCTCGGAGAGCTGACAATTACCCTAGAAGATGTAGGGTTCATCT
This sequence comes from Escallonia herrerae, assembly GCA_033070095.1. Taxonomy (NCBI): domain Eukaryota; kingdom Viridiplantae; phylum Streptophyta; class Magnoliopsida; order Escalloniales; family Escalloniaceae; genus Escallonia; species Escallonia herrerae. The sequence goes on along the minus strand of JAVXUP010002345.1, from coordinate 40,198 downwards.
TAGGGTTACCGGTGACCGGGCGGCCGGTAATAGCTCCTCCGTCAGAAGCAACGAATAAGAGGACCGCTAGGGACTTCTTTACTTCGATACCCCAGGATCAATTTAGCACTGGGGGTATCAAGTTGAAATGGTTGGTAGATACCTACAAGGTTCTGCCGGATAACTACACGGATCAGATGCTTGTGCTGTACACACAAGCTTTCCTCTTGTGGGTGATGGGGGCAATTCTGTTCCCAACAACGTCGAAGAATACCGTCAGCGTCAAATATTTACCGTTGTTGGGTAACCTATTAGAGGTTAGGGATTATGCCTGGGGAGCCGCAACTCTTGCGTACCTCTACCGAGCATTGCACAAGGCAACGAGGCCCGACTCCAAAGCGATATGTGCATGTCTCTCACTATTGCAGGTATATCATACAATTCTTGATTACTTGCTCGTTTCTTTTTATTTTTGGGTTGAATTGACAATAAAATTTGACGATACTTTATTTAATTTGTCTTTGCTCTCAGGTGTGGTCTTATGAACACCTTGCTACCGGCGCACCCACGCATAGGGACGGAATCGATAATGTGTGGCCTCGGTTGTGCGCTTGGGAGTACAGCCGGAAGGACAGCCACTACCAGAGGAGAGACGATCCCCATCACAACATTACGTACTATCGGGGGGAGCTCGACTCGTTATCTCCTGGCCAGATATGATGGGCACCGTACAAACATTTGGCATGACGGGTGGGAGAGTCGTTCGTCTTCACGCTCTCCAGGTTGCAACGCACACCCCTGATCCACTTCGAGGTCGCAAAGTGGCAGCTGCCAGATCGCACTATGCGCCATTTTGAGTACCTGCAGGGGTTGCCAGCCGGCGCGCTGGATATGAGGCTTAACAGGAACCCACCGGGTGTCCGTCGGTTTGACAAGGCAAATGCGCACGACTTGTGCGCACGAGAACTTGAGGTTTGGGATTCCTGGCAGGACACGCTGGCGGCCATTGTGTCGGAGCCTGAAATGTCAAACTTATACAATAAATTAAAGGTCCACTGCAGCTTGTTCGTCCTCATGTTCGGCGTCATCTTCTTCCCCATCTTGCAAACCCCTTGGACTTATCCCCAGTGCCTTGTAATGGTTCCGCTTGTCGTGGTCGATCATTTTGTTGCACAATGCACACCTTCGCAGCTTTTTAGGTTGAGTTGCCGTTTCAATTGAGCCTTTCATCCGCGTAGATCTCTTGCGGCCTTTCGTTTGCGATATAATTGGATCCAACGGCCGGATATCATTGTCGCCTTCCTCCCCCGGCTCATCATCTTCTGATTCCGTTGTAGGCTCGGTGTCAACCGCATTGCTGACTGAAGCTGCTTCCAACTGGTCGACGATGGGCTCTTGCTGCTGAGCTACCTCGAGGAGATGTTTATATCCGACCATTGTAGCAGCAGCCTTTACGGACAAACGGGTGAACATCGTCACCAGATGATTATACCGCAACGTCTCTGATTCTTCAAAGTCAGTATACGGGTGCTCCGGAAAGGAAATGGTACCGTGCAACCTGTTTGCACCTTTCGTCCACCGTGGCAGGACGTATTTATCGGGGATTGTCCTGATATTCTTCTGGGTGAAAAACCGCAGAATGTGTCTACACAGGATGCCATGGAACTCAAACTTCTTGCAAACACATGTCACCGAGTCCGTCAATGTGTCGTGGCTCACCGTATAAATTCTGCGCAGCTTCTCAGGGACGAGGTCATTCACGAGCGAATAAACCTTGTACTCACGCGTAGACATTTCTGCCACCTTGTTTATACTGTATCGTCCCGATTTTCGCAGCTCTACTTGGTATAGCAAGAAGATCTCCTTCGTATAGACTTTGGCACCGTTCAGCTCCAGCGGGGTCTCAAGCAACCTTCTCCTTTGTTTGTACGTTGTTGCAAAGTCGGCAGCCCTTTCTTTTACGAACAACGAAGCTACCGCTTTTTGTGCAGATGCAACGAAAGTCTTCAAATTGGTAGCTGTACCCACATAACTATCGAACGTGGCATTCATAGATTCACTCCTGCCCGTCGTTTTCATGCCCGCTGAAAAATACCTCCTCGTGTAAACGCCAATCCATTGCTCTTTGCGCTCGTACAAGTGCTGGAGCCACTCGTTGTCTTGCAATGAGTAATCCTGAACAAGCTTTTCCCACCTCTCCTCGAATTCCTCAATCGTTAACGACTTGGTAACGCACTTGTCAAAATCCTGTTTAAAGTCTGGATACTTTGCGTACACGTGATGCAGACGTTCCGGGTATTTGTTGCTTATGTGCCAAGTGCACAAGTTGTGCTGGGTGTCTGGGAAGACGGTCGCAATAGCCTTCTTCATTGCCAAATCTTGATCGGTGATGATCACTTTGGGTGCTTTGAAGTTCATTGCTTCCAGCCACGTCCTAAACAACCATACAAAAGAACCCTCGCTCTCGTCCCTTAACAAGGCGAACCCGAACAGGATGGAGTGATAATGATGATTGACGCCGGTGAAAGGAGCGAACGGCATCGAGTACTTGTTGGTACGGTATGTGGTGTCGAAAGTCACGACATCCCCAAAATGCTTATAAGCTAGCCTCGAACGACCGTCGACCCAAAAAATTGTACTAACTCGATGCTCGTCGTCAAGTTTATAATCGAAGGTAAACTGCGGGTCCTCCATCTGCATCCGTTTCAATAGGCTCATTGTCGATTGCGCATCATTGAGGTCATACGCGGCTCGTCTATGGGTTCGGACCGCGTTACGAACGTCTGTCGTGTTAAAGTTTAAATTTTGAATTCCCCCAGCCTGTTCAGCAAGAACATTAACAATCTCAGTAGGTCCAATTCGCGCATTGCTCATTGTGTGAATTAGGCTCCTCGCGACCTTACCCATCTTCTTGTGTTGATGCATCTGACTCACCTTAGAAGGAGTTACTAACGGGTGATTGTGTGCCAGTTCCAGGCTGGTAATAAGCCAATGATCATGATTGGCTTTGTAGCTTACGAACATCTTGACCTGGCAATTTGTGCGCTCAAAGCAGTCCCGTCTTCTACGCGAATATCCTATTTCGTCATCACTGTCATCATTGCCTACGCGTGTCTCATTTTGCTGTGGATTTCTGCCCCTATGACACTCGTATAAGCGAGAGCATATCTTTTTTGTTACGTTGCTTGTTCTTGTAGTCTTTATTCTAATGCCAAAACCAACCCTCAATGAATACGCTCGAAAACATTCTTCAGCTTCTTCCAATGTTTGAAACGTTCGTCCTAGATACGGATCACTAGCATCTACGGGGACGTTGGAGCTCGACACGAAATCAGACATTGTGAAACAAGACCTGTGTAGAAATAGATTACGCTTAACAATCAAATGACATTTCTAACTGAAAATATTACCTAAAAATTACCTTGGCGAATAGACCAATTTAGGATGACAAACATACCGTATGCATAACCCCTGAAAGTGTCTCCAAATTAAAAATTATTAATTTACTGAACATAACAAATTAAAATTACTAAGATAAATAGACGAATTCATCATGCCAAAAAATCGAATTAAACTATAATTTTATTTAGCATTAACAAATTACACCTTTTTTATGAACATCATGTCTAGAACATCACAAATTGAAAAATAGAGTGACAAATTTCTAGAACATAAAAAAAAATCTATACTTTTTTGTCCAAACAAAATAAATTTATATTTTACCATTCAATCTATAAAGAAAACTTCACCATTCGGAAACTTACCTTACTTGAGTGAAGCTTGAAGCAAGTTTTACTCGAAACTTGAAGGGAGCTGAAAATGGAAGCGAGTCCGAAGGAGAAGAAAATTGTAGCTGAAGGAGCTTGAGGAATTCCGACAACCCGTCATGTGTAGAAATAAAGGTACAAACACGTGGAAATGTATCAGTTATGTCAGGGAAGTCAATCGTCCGCTACACTGTCTAGCGGACAACTTTTTGGCTGCAACGTGGGCCCAAGAAAGTGGTCCGCTAGACAGTGTAGCAAAGGGGGGAGCAGGGGCAAAATGGTAAAAAGGTTGGTCCGCTACACTGTGTAGCGGACCACTGACAGCGCCGCAAAAATACGCGATCTGGGCCGTCCATCCCGAAGGGATGGACGGTCAGATCGCGCTAGCAAGATCTCCCATTTTGCTAGCGCTATCAACGGATCAGCTCATATATATATATATATATATATATATATATATATATATATATATATATATATATATATATATATATATCTACCGGTGGAGAAATAACAATTTCTCCACCATAAATGTAGCCGTCCACTTGTACTCGTGGACGACTCAGATGTATTTTTTTTTCTTGAAAAAGTGGCAACCGCTGCTCTTTCTTGCAGTTGCAAAATTTTACTAAAGACCTCAACCGCTACTAAGTGTAGCGGTTGCAAAATTTTATTAAAATCCCAGCCCCCAACCGCAACAAAGTGTTGCGGTTGGTCATTTTTCCTTTTTTCCTCTTTCTACGTGGCCCACCTTTTCTCTTTTTTTCTCTCTTTGTGTGCATGTCCCACCTTTTGGCCACCTTTTCTGTCTTTCTCTTTTTCTCTCTTGATGTGCATGGCCCACCTTTTGGCCACCTTTTCTCTCTTTCTCTCTTTGTGCTTTTCTCTCTTTCTCTTTTTCTCCATGTGTGGCCCACCTTTTCCCTCTTTCATTCTGGCCACCTTTTTTCTGTTTCTCTCTATGCAGAAGCAGGAGATGCCCAACCGCATAAAAGTGTTGCGGTTGGGCTATTTTTTTCATGGAGTGTTCTTTGTTTTCTGTGCAGAAGTAGGAGATGCCCAACCGCATAAAAGTGTTGCGGTTGGGCTATTTTTTTCATGGAGTGTTTTTGTGACAATGATAACCAACCGCAACAAAGTATAGTGGTTAGTCAAAAAAAATATGATGACCAACCACTACACTTAGTAGCTGTTGGGGTCTTTAGTAAAATTTTGCAACCGCAAAAAAAGTAGCGGTTGCCACTTCATGAAAAAAACACATCTGAGCGGTCCACGAGTACAAGTGGACGGCTAGATTTATGGGGAAAAACTTGTTATTTCTCCACCGGTAGATAGGGATTGGCTCCCTATATATATATATATATAGTTGCCCCCAAGTTCACGGTTTGGGTTGATTTAAGCCAATGTGTACAATCACTGCAATGCATGTATGCCAATTTATTAGCAGATCCTCGGAGCAAGGAGCACATTTCTGTTTGACAAGTTCAACACTGGGTTTAATCATTGAGAGCATCCTCCCAGACCTTTGGCCACAAGTCAACGTGTGTGTATATATATATATATATATATATATATATATATAAAGACTTCAGCTCCGTTGACGTACCATGATTCCGCTTCTCTTTCCTCCGGCTTGGCTCGGCGTCGTTAAAAGTCCCGTTTTCAAAGTTTTTTAATTTTTAGCGACGGGTATTTAGTAAATCCGTTGCCAAAAGTTAAATTTTTTTTAAAATATTTCTTGTAGCAACGGATTTAAATCCGTCACAAATTAATTTATTTTCAAAAATCAACTGAAAATAGAAAATTTGAAAACCTTTTAGAGATGAAATTTTCGTCGACATAATTCCGTTGTTAAAGGTTCATCGTTAAAGGTTATTACCGACGGATGTTTCCGTCGGTTAAAACTTTTAGCGACGAACCTTGAACGACGGTCTTTGGCGTCCGTTGCTAAATGAGATTTTTCTCGTGGCGATATCGGTATAGATATAGGTACAGATACTCATATGTGCAGTCAAGTAGGAAAAAGTAAGCATTTTTTACGGGCTCAGCACAACTCATTATTTGTCACATGTGAAAAACTGGATTGATGAAATGCTTAGTGAATGAGAGTATACTGATATCTCTATTTAAGGATTCTGATGAGTTTGAACTATTGAGTTACGTGCACATTTATGCATGTGATCTCATGCAACATTTACGAGCTTTGATATGTGTGGGGGCCTAATATATTTGAATCGTATATGGGTTAGGGTTTACCATCTAAAACTTGGTCCATGCTCTTACATTACGAATTGCAGGTATGTCTTTGGCCTTGCCTGTGTTATAATTGATGATTTTAGACATAGTAGTAAGGATCGCGTGCTTTGCACGTTATATAGTGATTTGAAAGAAAAATGTTATAATTAATATGACTATTACAATTAAATCGTATTAAGTAAATCAGTTGTTAACTGCTAATCAAAATATGGTCTTATTCTTATATCTGAATTATTAATGTCAACTATCACCATTATTTATTAATATTTATCATACTTATTTCTTTTGTCACATCAAGTTGTCACTAAAGAGATTTTTGAATGTTGTATAGTATATCATGTTGTCCACGGTACACTGATATTATAATCAGTTTCAAATATATATTCAATAAATAAGTAATCCTCACAAAACACTACAATTTTAACATTGCAGTAATAAAAGTGAAGAAAGTATTATAGAGACAATTAAGGCCAAGTGTGTATTTTGGAGTTGTCCAATTTCTTATAATACATTAAAAAAGAAGTTATGATAAATAAATACATATAAAATTTGTAAAACAAAGGAGTTAGGAGCTTAAATGTTGAATCTTTAAAATCAAGAATCAAATGAATTCGAAAAATCTAGCGAGACACACATTAAAACTTAATTGCGTAGGCAATAAATCTAATAGCCCTAACTTTCAGGGATCTTTTTAAAGTTTTCTGTTGTAGCTTTCAGTATCATCCATGTGATTACTATTTCTTGTATCGATGATTGTTGGGGGTCAAAGTAGCCTCTGCATCTTATTTTCTTTTGGTAATTATCTAGTCTATTATAGTTTTTTATTTGAAGATTAACATACAAAGAAGTCCTTTTCCAATTTTTTCTGGCTTAAGTTCAAATTTTGAGTGCAATTTGTCTAAAATTACTTTATTTTTTCTAGGTTAATCTTAACGTTACTTTATTTTTTTCTACTTTTTCAATTAAAAAGCCTATAGTATACTTTAAAACTCTCTTTTCTTTTTACCTAAATGATCTTGTTCATCTTTCTAGTACAATAAGGCTATTAAGTTAGTTGTGAGGGTAATAACATATATTTGCCATATTATTTTTAACAATGAATTATATGATAATACCACACCTTCTCATATATAAAATCAATATGTATGTGTTTGTGGTGTGCGCGCGCATGTGTGTCATTTGAAATGTATACTATCAAATATGTGTGAAACTAATATGAGATAATGGTAGAATGAAAGAATTATAATAATGTTTAAAAACCGAAAGTTTTCACCTTCAAGTTCATCAAGAACAATTTCTAACCCATATCATTTATTGGATAATAAGGCTTGTATAATAAAAAAAAAGAAAAAAAAATACCTATTGCATAAGGTTTTTAGAGTTAAGAAAATCATAACAACCCAATATTTTACCGAACACAAAATAACACATATATTCATCATACAAGTTAAAAAAAGAAGGCGTAATCGAACTTGTAGATATGCAAAAGTTAGTAGATGCAATGCCGATCCACCTTAAAAAACAGTGAAAATTAATGTGTTCATTTTATTAATTTTGATGTGAGTGTCAAGGTAAGGTTTTGATAGGTTTTCTTCAAAACTTAAACGGAGACTTAGAATCATATATATAAGATGGGGTTAAGTCTAGTTCTGCTTTGGTTTAATTCAATTCTTTTGTCACTAAAAGATACATTAGTGAATTTATAACCTCTTCAGCTACTAAATACTAAAATTATATTCACAATGTGTAATTTCGTCTCACTTTTTAAAATAAAAATATAAATTTAAAAATTGTGTATTTAAGAAAAAAATGTTTATCATTTAACCCCTTGGAATCCTTTTTATACGCTTTTAGTTATATTCATTCAATCTTTGTTAGTGCATTAGTGAGCTTTTAACCTCTTTTAGCAGTAGATTATTAAAATTTAGCCAAAAATATTGTAATGGCCTCATGTTTTAAAAATTATAAAATATGGTAAATCTTTATAAATTTAAAATGGGTGTTTTTAACAAAATATTATTTACCAGTTTTCTTTATATTCATAGTCATTTGTCACTAAAAGACACATTCGCGAACTTAAAGGAGTATTTCAAGAAAAAAAAATTAGTCATTTAATCCCTTACTTATTAAACTTGAGAGCATTCAAACTAAAAAAAATGTTAATCATTTGAACTCATATAAATTGGAATCTTTATAAATTCGGTTTCACGGTCCTATCACATATAATAGTGAAATATACGAAGATAATAGTCATATGAAAAACATGTTATCATGTAAAAATATAGTATTCCGGACTACAACGGATCATAAAAAATAAAAATCGTATGAAGAATATGTTGTCATGCAAATAGGGGTATTCTAATAACTCTAATACAAACATAAAATTATTTACTTACCACGAACTCAAATTATATTTAGGAGCGGAATGTTACGATCTAGCGATTCTTGTGCATTTAAATTTTTCTAAAAGCTCTAGTTTAATGATAGTTCTCTTACATCAATATGTCCGTGTTTTAAAATATGGAATTAAACTTTTGTTTTATGTTAGTTTCAATGTACTAATATTTTTTGTATTTAAATTTATATACATGCATAGTAATTCAAATGTGAAGCATACAAATCAACATACAAATATGAAATACAAAATTAAAAAAAAAAGTTGAATTTTTGACAAAATATTTAATGTAGTTTAGTTATATTACATTTCTTCTAAAAGGATATAAAAAGCTTTATTATCCACAAATAGCTTTCTTTAATCGAATTTGTTGGTGAAGATGTAGTAACTCTAAGGTACTTTAGTTTTAACGTGAATGGAGGTGGTAAGTGGATAAGAAATTATTTAGTAGTCAGAAAGTATGCAGGAGTTCGAGAGTGATTTTATAAGATTTTCTTAGGAACTTTTTTTTTTTAAAGTAAAGATCGAAACAATCTTTAACTCTAACAAAAGTATATATACTAATAAGGATATTTTTCAAGAAAAGACTTGATATCCTAAAAAAAAAAAAAGTCAAAAACATTTTAATAACACTCTAACTCAAAATATGAATTTAATGACAAAAAATTATTTTAAGTTAAAAACACCATAATCACCACTATTGTTCATGAAGACTTCAATTTAAAATGGCATCTTAAGGAATAAAAAAGATTAGCCAGTTAACCCAATCAGGATTTCATATGCATTTAAAAAATCATTAAAAACTCTAATTTTATGATATTTTTCTTACATCGATTCAAAATTTAGAACTAAACTTCAGGTTTACAGTAATTTCAATGTACTAATATGTTTATATTGAAATCTGTACATATGCACAGCAATTCAAATATTTAAGATACGCATCAACATACAAATATGAAATACAAAATTAAAAAACATTGAGTTTCTTACAAAATATTCAATTTAGTTTAGGTATAATATATCTTCTAAAAGACTAAAGAAATCTTTGTTCTCTGCAATTTTTTTTTGATCGAATTTAATGGAAAAATGTAATAGCTCTAAGGTAGTTTAGTTTTAACATGAATGTAGGTGATAGATTTTGATTGAAATTTTTTTATCAAAGAGCATGCCCGAGTTCAATGGTGATTTTATAAGATTTTCACAGGGCCTCTTTTCCTTTTTTTTTTTCTTAATAAGAGCCAGAACAACCATTAAATTCATACATTCTAATAAGTGTATTTTATGGAAAGAGACTTTATAGCCTAAGAGAAGTAAAAAAAACACTCTCTAACACTATAATTCAAAATGAGTCTTTAATGAGAAAATAAATTTTAAGTGAAAAATACCCCCAATCAGTACTAATCTTTTATGAAGATTTCAATTTAGAAAAAGCATCTTAAGAAAAAAAAATTAGCCATTAAATCCTAGTCAATATTACATATGCATTTAGAAAATCTTAAAAACCTCCAATTTTACGATAGTTTTCTTACACAGTACATATTCAACATCTAAAATTAAACTCCAGGTTTATGACAGTTTCCATGTACTAATAAGCTTTTGAAATCTACATATATAAAAAATAATTCAAATCTATAGAATACCTATCAATATACATTATGAAATGTAAATTTTTTAAAAAGATTGAATTTTTGACAAAATATTCAATTTAGCATAGGTATATTACATTTATCCTAAAAGACTATAGAAACTTTCATTCTCTGCAAGTTACTTTTATTATTATTATTAAAATTGATGGAAAAATGTAATAGCTCTAAGGTACCTTAATTTTAATGTGGATGAAGGTGGTAGGTTTTGATAGAAATTTTTTCAGTAATCATGGAGCATGCAAGAGTTCAAGGGTGATTTCACAGATTTTAATACGTTTTTTTGTCTTTTCATAAAAGTCAAAATGACTCTTAACTTCAACAAAAACATACACCACAAGAAAATATGTATTTTGCGACGGAGTTTTAGCGACGGAAGGTATTCCGTCGCTAAACATGTCTTTAAGCGACGGAATATACCGTCGTTAAAACTCCGTTGCAAAATACTATTACCGACGGAAGACACCGTCGATAAAAGTATTTTGCAACGGAGTTTTAACGGCGGACTTTTAGCGACGGAATTACCGTCGCTAAATATTTTTTATAAAATTAGTAATTGTGAGTTTTTTTTAAAATTATTTAAACGACGGAACAAAACCGTCGCTAAAAATTCTGTCGCAAAAGTCTTTATAATAAGACATTCACCGACGGAGTTTTAGCAACGGTCTTATTCCGTCGCTAAAGATCCTCCATTTAAATTCAGATCTGATTTCTTTCTCTCTCCTCGTTCTCTCTCTCCCTGTTCTCTCTCTGAAATTCTGCTCCCACCCACCCACCGCCGTTCTCACCTCCGGCGACCCTTCTCTACGGCGACCCAGCTCCAGCGACACTCCTGTCCCCCACCCGACGCCGCGCCACTAAGCCTTGCACTCCGGTCGTGCCACAAAGCCTCCACTGTCGCCGTGCAAGGAAACCCACCACTGCCGCCGCACCACCAACGCCGGTGCCGTCGTACCCACCTCGAGATTTGTATGTCAATTGCCCTAAATTATCTGAATTTTTTGTTAATTTGTCTTCAATTTAGGTTACATGCCCTAAATTATCTGAATTATTTAGATTTGTATGTCAATTTAGGTTCAATTTTTTGTTAATTTGTCAATTGCCCTAAATTATCTGAATTATTTATGATGTCATTCACTTTGTTGTTCAGACGGATCTTGGCTTATTGAAGAACTTGAACTTGTTATCTCTAATTTTCCTTAATTCTTGACGAGGTAGGGAAGAAAACCATATTCGGTAGTTAGTCTGTAACACCGATATAGATCATGGTGACGCTGAAAGGTCATAAATTATGGGCCATTGCATGACATCAGGATAAGAAAGCCTCTGTATTGTTTATTCAATTCAACCGACCACTAAATTGAAGTAATTGAACCCTAAGTAAATCCTAAATTGAATCGAACCCTAAATTAAACTAATTGAACCCTAAATTGATTGCCCCAATCTAACCGAACCCTAATTGAACCCTAAATTGAAGTAATTGAATCCTAAATTGAATGCCCTAATTGAATCGAACCCTAAATTAAACTAATTGAACCCCTAAATAAACCCTAAATTGATTGCCCTAATCTAATCGAACCCTAAATTGAATGCCTCAAATCAACCGAACCCTAAATTGAATCAATAGAGCCCCCTAATTGAACCCTAAATTGAAGTAATTGAATCCTAAATTGAATGCCCTAATTGAATCGAACCCTAAATTAAACTAATTGAACCCCTAATTAAACCCTAAATTGATTGCCCCAATCTAACCGAACCCTAATTGAACCCTAAATTGAATGCCTCAAATCAACCGAACCCTAAATTGAATCAATAGAACCCCCTAATTGAACCCTAAATTGAAGTAATTGAACCCTAAATTGAATGCCCTAATTGAATCGAACCCTAATTTGAACTAATTGAACCCCTAATTAAACCCTAAATTGATTGCCCCAATCTAACCGAACCCTAATTGAACCCTAAATTGAATGCCCTAATCCAACCGAACCCTAAATTGAACTAATTGAACCCTAAATTGAATACCTCAAATCAACTGAACCCTAAATTGAATCAATAGAACCCCCTAATTGAACCCTAAATTGAAGTAATTGAACCCTAAATTGAATGCCCTAATACAATCGAACCCTAAATTGAAATAATTCAAGCGCATCGGATATGTGAATTTTGAACATTTTTTTACCATTTGAACATTGATCATTTGTTTGATAATTTTAGGTTGTTAATTGTGCGTTTTAGAATTGTGATTATTGATCGATGATTTTAGGTTATTAGCTGTGCATTTGAAGTAATTGCGATTATTAATTGATGATTTTAGATTGTTAATTGTGCATTGAGCATTTGAGATATTGAGATTATTGACGGAGGATGGGACCCAATTGGATTGAATGTGTGGTTTTTGTTAATTTTTATTGCATTGAGCATTTGAGAATTGAGAATTGAGGTTGTTGACGGAGGATGGGACCCAATTGGATTGAGATACTTGTTAGTTAGCGCAGACACAGACAGCACGTCTGATCGACGGTGTCCGACATTTAAAAAACAAATTAACGTATGCTGATGTGTCTGGAGGTGCGTGTCGGTGGGCGTCGGACACGTGTCCGGAGGCTTCGGACACGTGTCCAAAGGCGTCGGACACGTGTCGGTATGTGTCGAACACGTGTCCGGAGGTGTCAGACACGTATCGGACACCATCTCGACACCCTATATGAGGTGTCGGAATTGAGATTGTTGATGGAGGATGGGACCCAATCAGATTGAGATACCTGTTAGTTAGCGTAGACACGGACAGCACGTCTGATCGACGGTGTCCGACATTTAAAAAACAAATTAACGTATGCCAATGTGTCTGGAGGTGCGTGCCGGTGGGTGTTGGACACTTGTCCGGAGGCTTCGTGGACGTGTCCAAAGGCGTCGGACACGTGTCGGTATGTGTCGGACACGTGTCCGGAGGTGTCAGACACGTATCGGATGATGATGTATGCCTAAATTATTGTTTTTCACGTCTTAATGTCTTTGTATATAATCTATATGAAGCCAGATATGGATAGGATACGGGCTATTCGTGGCCGGGCTGGACGCCGAGCTGCTTCCTCCCCGGTTAGTCCCACCTCGTCATTGCCTACTGATGACGAGGCACAGAGTGATCGCGGACAGCCATCGGGGGCCCAGCCCCAGCCATCGCCGTCACCGTCGCCCCAGCCATCGCCGTCGCCCCAGCCCCAGCAGTCGCCCCAGCCCCAGCTCGAGCTGTCGCCCCAGCTCGACACAGATTCATCCCACACGCGCGTGCATTCTCCATCTTCCGTGGGTTCTACCTCAGGTATAGTTGATAACGGTGTTTCGTACATTTTCGCTAGCCTTATATTTGAACTGTATTAATGTCTGTGTTTTGTAGGATCTCGACGAGGCCGTGGTCCGACACGCGGGGTACGCATCGACCCCCAGCGTAAACAGAGAGTTACGCTCACGCAGGAGGGCCTGTAAGTACTAAAAATATCACCCCATGCCTTATGTTTAAAATTTTGTGGTGTTAATTTATATTTGAACTGTATTAATTAATTTAATTACTTCTTTGGCAGGATCCTGGAGAATATTGCGAGGACGAAGATCGGCGTTCTTGTGAAGGGCCGATTCTTCGAGCCACGCCTGTACTGGAAGGACTGGGATGCCGCTGCGAGGGAGGCCCTATGGGAGGAGTGGCTGGTACGGTGAAGTATTTTTTTCAGCGTTAGTAAATGTTAAATTACAGTTTGTTTTATGTTGTTAATTTGTGTTATTGAATGCCTTACAGGAGGGGTTCACGTTTGACACGCCTCAGCAGCAGGTACTGGGGCAGCAGGCTTTCTTTGCCTACATCGGCAAGAATTACCGCCGATGGCTCCACGATGCACGGGACCGGGCGAAGAAGGCGCTGCCCGCGGGTGCCCCGATGACGGACATGGCGAGATATCCCCCACATTGGATATCTCACCGTGTATGGGGGGAGATGATAGATCGGTGGGCTACGGATCCAGGTTGGGACGCCAAGAGTAAGAGCGGGACTGAGAACAGACAGAACAAAGATCCGACGCACACGGGGGGTCGGTGCCACACGACATCGTCCGACACAAGAACGCGGTCGAGCACCCGGATCTGGAGGACGATGAGGTTGTAGCTCTGACGTATAATCAGACGCACGTGCGGAAGAAGGACAAGGACGAGACGCACCGGGCGGGCGACTATATTTCAGATATTGCCCGGCGGATCGATGTGAGTCAATTTATTTAAGTTAATGTTTTTTCTTTCTATCCTCAATGTCTGTTTCGTTAATTAATGCCCTAACATATCGTTAAACCACTATTTTTGCAGGCCTCGTATGAACAGCTAAGGGGGTCCGAGCAGCAGTCCGGACAGCCATCAGCGTCCACTAGTACGGCTGCGAGTACTGGGGGGTTGAAGCGATGGCTGGATACGCCGGAGGTCGTGAATCGGCCGAAAGGCCGCATACGCGGCCTGCCTAGCACGACTGCTCGTGCCGTGATAGGAGCGTCCTCACCCCCTGCTGCCCCTCCACAGACACCGGCTCCTGGCTCCTCGGCCTCAGTTGGACGACGAGGAGATCCAGCGCATTGCTACAGTGGTGTGCCGGATGATCAGGGAGCAGGGCACTGCTGGACAGGCCGCCCCGGCCCCGGATCAGCAGGATCCAGATCCGGGACTCGGGAACCCCTGATGAGCCCCTTCCCGTGCCCGTGCCCGTGCCCGTTCCTAGCTTCCCCCCCCCCCCCGTGCCTGCCTTGTACTCTTCTTCCCTCTCCTAACCGGCTATATCCGGTTCCCGGCTTGTACATATATGAATTTTTTTTATTATAATTTTTTTTTATAATTGATTATATATATTTCTTTCTGTATTGATTATTGCGCGTTGTTGTTGAGATTTGAAAATTGTATTACAGGTTTGGGTAATTGAAAAATAAAAAAAAAATTTCAAAAAAAAAATTGACTTTTGGCGACGGATTAATTCCGTCGCTAAAGTATTCCTACAATCAGTTATTTAGCGACGGAATATTCCGTCGCTAAATAAGTTTTTTAGCGACGGAATATTCCGTCTCAAAAATATAAATCCGTCTCTAAATAATATAATTCGCGACGGAATATCCGTCGCTAATTAAAATAAATCCGTCGGTAAAAATGACATATTTAGCGACGGATTTAAAAATTCCGTCGCTAAACTATTAGTGACGGGCTTTTATACGAGGGATATTTAGCGACGGTGAATCCGTCGCTAATTCTTTTAGAGACGGATTTTTGGCTTTTAGCGACGGATTACCCCGTCGCTAAAACCCTGTTTTCTTGTAGTGATATATTCCAATAAGCGTATTTTAAGAAAAAAGACTTGATTATCTAGAGAAGTTAATTAAAGACACCCTTATTTTTTAATAGCACATATTTTAAAAAAAAAGTTTAGTGAAAAAAAAAACGAAGAAGTTTTAAGTCAAATGTCAAAACAACGCTTAACTCTAACAAAAGTATATATTTTAATAAGGGTATATTCCAATAAGGTTATTTTAAGAAAAAAAGACTTGATTTTCTAGATAAGTTAAAGACACTTTTATTTTTTTAATAGCACAGGTTTAATGAATAAAAGAATAAGTTTTAAGTCAAAAGTCAAAACAACCCTTAACTCTAATAAAAGTATATATTTGAATAAGGTTATTTTAAGAAAGAACCTTGATATCTTATGAGAAGTCAAAAACACCTCATTTTTTAATAGCTCTCTAATTCAAAAATGGTATTTAATGGAAATAGAATGTTTTAAGTCAAAAACATCCCTAATCACTCTTAATCTTGTAAAAAGATTTGAACTTAAAAAGGGTATTTTCAGGAAAGAAAAGATTAACCATTTAAGTTTATGCGTATTTTTATATATGTATAGATACGAGGTCTATAATGTATGTGACCATCGTGGGAAGGTTCCCTGAACCATCCACTGCAACAAAATGATGGAGGACCACGTCAACCGTGTAGGTAGTGTTATATTACTATTAACATATTGTCTACTCAATATAGTGATCACGCGAGAACAACAATAGCAAATCTTAACTTTAGGTAACTATGGTTAGTAAAACATTGAGATTTAAATTTTTATCAAAATTTTGAAAAGTCCGCTCACTAATTTTCTGTCATTAATGTGTTTCCATTTCTATTTCTCTTCTATATGGATTTTTCTGCATTAGATGTTGACAAAACATGTCACGTCCCTTTCAAAAAAGAAGATCCTACACGCACAACCAGAAGCTTTAGCAATGTTGGAAGCAGCGAGGAATGGGGGAGTTTTTTTTTTTTTTTTGGTGCAAAAAAAAAAAGGGAAGAGGTTGACATTGCTGCAAACGACAACATGGTCTAGAAGGGAAGAGGTTGACATTGCTGCATAACGGGAAGGGGTCTGCTATTGATTTGGTTGGAAAAAAATGGGTTGGAAAAAGTGTTCTGATGTAAGTTCTGTCAAAGTTGTGACTGAGAAGGTAATGCCAAACCACAAGGCAGCAGCTCCTGCTTGCTAGGAACTTCTACGGCAGAAGCCTCTTATGGAATAATTCTTGTTCATATAAATGTTTTCTATCTTTTGAACTGAACCTTCAAACGATGACCAAATAAGAAGGCAGTCTCTATCTTATGCCCAAAGTTCCTGGCAAAATTTCAAACAAAAGGGCCAAGACTTCAAGCCAACCAATAATGGAAATAAAGCGAAAGTGTTTTAATTAATTATTACTCGTGCTTGGCAAAGACCATCTCTAAAGAGAAAAGAGAAGGAAGATGAAGGTGAAGAAACTAAATGAAAAATAGAAATGGAAATATATTGATGGCAGAAAATTGGTGAGCGGGATTTTTAAAATTTTGGTGAAAATTTGAATTCCAATATTTATGGTTACCTAAAATTAAATTTGTTATTATTGTTCCCACGTGATCACTTTGTTGAGTTGGCAAGATGTTATTAGTAGTCTAGCTAACACCACTTATGCGGATGGCATGTGTTATACGACCATTAAATATTTTCTCAGCATGCAAAGCTAAACCAAAGTTGTAATCATTCTTGGCATTTTCCTTGGCATTTCTTCAACCAAACGGTAGTCCTGCCGTTTTTAAAACTTCAAAGACTTTATATCTATAAGTTTAAGACGATGAATTTGGGATTAAGATATGCCTGCAAATTCCGGCAGTATGGAGTTCTGGACAAACAACAGAACCATACTTTCATCTCTCATATTCCTAAGCCTTGCAGCAAGCGGAGTTCTGTCCCACAACAGCAGTGTAACTGTTGCAAGTGAGATTAAAATCGGAGTGATTCTTGATATGGGATCATGGGTTGGGAAGACAATCCATAGCTGCATTACCATGGCAGTTACTAATTTCTATGCTGAAAATGCTCACCACAAAACAAGGATGAGTCTTCACACAAGGGATTCCAAGGGAGAACCCCTCCGTGCTCTATCTGCTGGTTAGTCTTGTTTTTTCTTTCCTCTTTTCGGACAAAAAGAAAAAAACTTATGGTAATATTGATAACGTGCATGGTGTCCCTCCATCTCGGTAGATCCCCCGTCTTGTCACACAATGTCGTATTTATCACTATTACATTGAAAATTCTCTGTTTCCGTTTTCGCAACATCGGGATACTAGATATAGTACTAGTCACTGTTTCAATTCTCAAACACCTATAGTTTGCACAAGTTGGTAGTTGCTTTCTTCTGGTTCGAATCAAGTTACTTGGTGTTTGAATTTTTGACAACCATGAAACCAAGCAATCGTAGCACCGTATTATCTCCCAATTCCTTAATGTATTTTGTTTATCGTTGTACCAGTAATTTAGTTATTGTGTTACGCGTCTGTACACATAAATTTCATATCTAAGTTGCGAGACAAGAAACAATGAACAAAATTTCAATTTAATAAGTTTTAAAGTGAAAGCTACACCACTCTGTGATTTATACTGAAAATAAATCTAGATCCTCTGATTAGATCTCCTGTTTGTTCACGATCCAAGGGCTGAAATAGCTTGATCTTGAAATGTTGATTTGGCTTCTTCAATCTTTTTTGTTGAAAGATCGTCGAAATGATGCTTGATCGAGGGCTTCGAGGCTTTATCTTGAACAAGTAGAATCAAAAAGGAAATTCACCAAGCTGCAAAAAAGAAAGTCTGACTTCACCTTAGTGCTACACTCCAAACAAATGGGCAGTAAAGAAAACAGGGAAGGATATCATTTTACTAAATAATAGGCTTTGAAACTGGACGTATGGCTTTGAAACTGCGAATGGAGCAACTTACGTAGATGCTGGATGAAATTCTGAAACACAAATCTTACCTAGATCTTTTGTTGCCCAATGCAGCTCTTGATCTTTTGGAAGACCTTGAAGTGCATGCAATTATAGGCCCGGAAACATCGCTAGAGACAAACCTGTTGGCCATATTGGGGGACAAAGCTAAAGTTCCTATCCTCTCTTTTGCTGCAAGACCACCTTCCTCTGCCAAACATCCTTTCTTTCTCAGTATCACACAAAATGAATCCGCTCAATTCAAATGCATTGCTACCATCATAGAATCTTTTAAATGGAGGGATGTCATTGTTATATATGAAGACACTGATTACAGGATCTTACCGCTATTTATTGATTCATTCAAAGAGAAAAACATCCATATAGCTTCTTGGAGTGCCATTTCTCCCTCTGCAAGCCATGGCCAAATCCTTGAAGAGCTCCATAAGCTCATGACTATGCACACAAAAGTATTTGTTGTGCATATGTCACCTTCCCTGGCATCTCACTTCTTCGTAAATGCAAACAGATTAGGGATGATGCATGAAGGGTCCGCTTGGCTCATAACTGATGAAACTGTTAACGTCTTGGATACTATGAATTCCGAAGTCATTGAGTCACTGCAAGGGGCATTGGGGATTAAATCATACATTCCGCCATCTGCCAAGCTCCGGGACTTCAGTTTAAGATGGCAAAAAAGTTGTCCTACAGAAACTCAGTATGGTGCACCGAGGAAATTGAATGTGTTGGGAATTCGGGCATATGATGCAACATGTGCACTAGCAATGGCGATTGAGAGGGTTAGAGGCGAAATACTGCAAGCCAGAAAACAAAACATAGGATTGAATTGGACAGACTTGGCTGGCATTGGTGCCTCCCCAAGTGGCGCATCACTTCTACGCCAAATGTTAGAGATTAGATTTACAGGTTTAAGTGGTGACTTCCAACTGATGAATGAGAAACATATATCTAACGCATTTGAAATAGTGAACATGATTTACAAAGGTGAGAGAAGGGTGGGACTTTGGACTACCAAGGACGGATTTGCAAAAGAAATTCAGCCTGGAAAGTTACACCCATCTTCGAGCAATGCCCTTGAAGAAATTATCTGGCCAGGAGGGTGCAAAGCTACTCCAAAAGGTTGGGTGATGCCAATGAATGGCAAAAAATTACGCATTGGCGTGCCGGTGAACCTAAGCTTCCATGGCTTCTTGCAAGTGTCACTTGATCATGAAACGAAAAGGTCAGAAGTCACTGGGTTTTGTGCAGATGTATTCCAGGCTGCCATTGAAGCCTTGCCTTATGAAGTACCTTATGAATTCATCCCTTTCGCGACCCCCACGGGAGAAAGTGCAGGAAGTTATACCGATCTCATTAATGAAGTCTTTCTTCAGGTATGCTTGTCTTTCCGTACAAAGTTCCAAAGTATTGGTACGAGCTCAAACATCTATATATCATTAATATTTAAAGGAGAATAATCTCATATTAGCTTGATTTTAGCTTGATTAGCTTGATTTTAGGATCTAAATTGATTGTTGTGCAGTATATAAAGGCATGCTTTGCCATTCGGTAAAGACATACCAATAAATACAATTCTTCATTTCTTTATGGTATCAGAGCCATCTTTCTAGCATAGGCATTTCTTTTCAATTTCTCAGTCATGGAAGACGAATTTGCAAGTTATGTTCATGGGGGTTTGGCACCCGTTGCGAATGTTCAAAACATCGCAATTGACACCAAATCTCCGTTCTACTTGCATCCATTTGATCATCCATGCTTGATCTTTGTTACACAACCTCTAAGTGAAAATGGAGAGAACTATTTCACTTGGAGACGTAACATGTTGACGGCGCTCCAATCCAAGAATAAGGCAGGGTTCGTCGACGGGTTGATAGCAAAACCCGATGTTCATTCCAGGGATTTTCAATCATGGATCCAGTGTAATGCAGTGGTCAAATCATGATTGTCAATTCTCTTTCTAGAGAATTACAAACTGGTGCCGCACATGCAGACACTGCAAGTGAAATTTGGTGCGATTTTGATGAACGATTTACTCAGGGCATTGCACTTAGAGTGTATGACCTGAAGCGATCTATTGCTCTACTACAACAAGAGAAATCTTTATTACCTCGACCAATTTCGTCTCAGTATCAGCTTGCAGACATTTTCACCAAGGCACTTGGTCAGGAACGCTTCCACATTTTACTGGGCTAGTTGGGCTTTTTAAATATCCATGCTCCAACTTGAGGGGGAGTAAAGGAGAATAATCTCATAGTAGTTTGATTAGCTTAATTTTAGGATCTAAATTGATTGTTGTACAGTATATAAAAGCATGCTTTATCATTCTGTAAAGACATACCAATGAATACAATTTTTCATTTCTTTAATTTTAACTTTTCGGATGGTGCATTGTGAATGAACCAGAATTTTGATGCAGCCGTGGGGGATATAACGATCACTTCGAATAGAAGTCTTTACGTTGACTTTACGTTGCATTTCACAGACATTGGTGTCGGAACTGTAGCACCACTTTCCAATAGCATGTGGATCTTCTTAGAGCCACTCGAAGGAAGTCTATGGATAACAACTGCTTGTTTCTTCATCCTGACGGGCTTTGTCATTTGGGTGATTGAACATGCGGTAAATGAAGAATTTCAAGGTTCATCAGCTCAGCAGATTGGAACAGTGCTATGGTTCTCATTTTCGACGCTTGTTTATGCTCATAGTAAGTTCTTTATCTCATCTCACTTGAATCGGGATATTTGGCATTTCTAGTTCCACTTGGATGTGCAGATTGAGAAGTTAACCGATCATAAAAACTTTTACTGTGCTGCATTGCAGGACAAAAGTTGCTAAGTAACCTGTCAAGATTTGTCATAACCATTTGGGTGTTCGTAGTGCTTATTATAACTTCCAGTTACACTGCAACTTTGAGTTCACTCTTGACGGTTCAACAGATACAATTAGCTTCAAAGGGACTTTCTATCGGTTATCGGCCTGGTCCCTTTATGGGAGGAATTATTGCGAACAACACAAACTTTGTGGACAAAAGGCTTCAGCCACGTGCTTCTGCTCAAGACTTTGCTGATGCTCTATCGAAAGGAAGTAAACATGGTGGTGTTGATGCTATTATTGATGAAATCCCTTACATAAAGGCATTCCTAGCTAATTATTCTGGCTATGCTATGATTGATTCTGAACCAACTACTAATGGCTTTGCTTTTGTGAGTATTTTTTTCCCCAAAAACATCACTGACTATCCACTATATGTTGATAATGAATATGGACGTTCTCAGCACCTTCTAGCGTACAGCCATTACATGTGTACAAGTGGGACAAATTAGCCCCAAGTCCTGGATTTTGCACTTCTTACGGCAGACTAGTTTTCATCTACTAACCCTAGCATAGGAATTTCGAACAAGTGATCAAAGAAGAAAATCCAATGAAAAGGAAGAAACCATTGGCAACCTCTTCTCATGTAAACTGTCGCTAACAAAATTCAACTGCAGTGTTTTGGCCTAAAAGGAGTCAAATCCTTTGCCACATGCATGTGTTTTTCAGTATCTCATGCAATTCTTATTTTACAGGCATTCACAAAAGGCTCACCGTTGGTCCCTGAGATGTCAAGGGAAATTGCCAAATTAAGAGAGGAGGGAAAACTGATGGAGCTGGAGAAGAAGTGGTTTAAAAGTGAATCAACATTATTACCCCGACAGGGCGGCTCGGTGACGACACCTAAAATTCTTGACCTTCAGAGTTTCGGTGGCCTATTTCTGATTAGTGGGATCTCTTCAGCATTGGCCCTTCTCATATGCTTGCTCTACTTGGTCAAAGAAAAGCTGCATGCCAAATACTTTATCATTAGATTCTTGGGCGGAGGAAAGCTAGCAACCATGATAAGTTACCTTATCCGCAGAAACGCCAATGCCATTGGAGAAGTTAATGCTTGACGAACATCTAATTTCTATTGTTTTAGCTCTGTACAAACGTACCTGTGTTAGTACTAAAATTTTCGTAGTACAATCCTTGTAAACCTTCATAGGGGTGCTACTTTCGTTGAATCATATTGTTGACTCCGCCTGCCCATCATGCCATTATATATACTTGAATCCGTTTTATCTTTTGACAATGGATAACCTTTTCTCTTGACTTTCGAGAATGAGATGCAAAATTATGAATGGTAATAGTGAAAACGAGACAAGTTAGGGGAAATCTTGATGTTGAAGTTTATGTTAACTTTTTTATATAGCTAGAGGATTATTTAAGTACCCGTGCCCTTGATCATCTTCCCTTGGTGTATTCTATATTTATTCAATGACTTGTAGAATAGTACATTCGGGTCTGTACAAAACTTCGATCTTAAAAAACTTATTCACTTAAGAGGCAACATCACCACCAGACGACGACAAGATTGAATTGACATTTCCTTCTTTAAGCATTTTTTGTGGCAAAGACCATCCCTAAAACAATCGGTGTTATCTGACACGTTGACATGAGTGATTCTTTTGCTATCACTACAACAAAACTGGGATGTAAGGACGCGTTTTCGCGTCCTAACAAGTAACATATAAGGACGCTTTTCACATAAGGACGTTTGGCATTGCGTCGTAACCCCGCCCCATTAGAAGCCGTCACAATAAGTTATCGGGACGCACTATAAGCGCCTCAATAAGGTTGAGGCTAATAGGACACATATGCGCGTCCTATAAAGTGCCTAAGTAGGAAACTCTGGTATGCCCTACAGCGACGCTAACAAGCGTCTTAATAACTCTTTTAGGGCGTTTATTAGCGTCCCTTTATGCGTCCCAAAAAATAAGGCTTAAGAAGGCGCAAGTAAGCGTCCTTAAAAGTGCTAAACCAGAATACTTTAACCTGTCTTATAGCGACGCTAAGGAGCGTCCCAATAACTCTTTTGGGACGCTTCTTAACACTGTAACCTGCTTTTTATTTTCAGTTTACCAAATTGCAAATATTTATATACCTAAATACCTACTTCCCCTATTCTAATATGTACCACCACATCAAAACATCAAGTAACCCACTTTAATTTATACACATTGCAACCATAAGAAGATAAAATCCAAGTGAACTGAAGTATAACAATCAAAGTCCTCATATATATATATATATATATATATATCATCCAAAGTATTCATATCATCCAAATGTCTGAAAGTGAATAATTTACATTGACTCCAAAATTAGAGATAACCACAATTTCTAAGTGCCTAGAATGTAACAACCGCAAAAGGCCTTATGACTATCAAGTTGTCCGATGTCCATCCAAAAGCAAAATACAGTCATCTCAACACCATTTAAGGCACCGATCACATTTCATCAACGCTTTCTAATTCCACCTGCAAAGACAAACATATACTCATTATTGATTTGTATTAGTAGTTTAGTAAGCAACCTCATCAATTATACATTGGTAACTTTAGAAGCACTCAAGTCCGCAACACATGAATGCACTACTCCACAAGGTTTTCTTCAAATAAGAGCAATGCAACCACAAAATAAAGTTAGAACTTACATAAGGACATGGCCATGCAACAGTTGCTCCATATGCATCATAAATGGTTTTGTGAAACCCGTAGGATCGTATCAAGCGTTCATCCTTTTTCACAGCAACCTGAATAGATACTTCGCACCAATTCGGCCCAAGCTCTTCCCCCCCAACTTCTGTTGATGGATCTATGCTCTGTATAATCCCCTTAGCTACAATTTCTGATGGATTCATTATACTCTTAAGGCATACAACATCTCGAACCTGAATTTGAAAAGCAAAACTAATTGAGCGTTGTTGTCATAAGAGATGCCAATTACAAATACAAACTGGGAATTGATGTCTTAAGAGATGTCAATTACTTAATTGCTACACATGAGGACTTCCTACTGTCACATCTCAGGCATTGCAATAGATTAGCAATCTCCTTATGGGGGAAAGCTTTAGAGCTAAGCTCTACAAGCTAAGTGTTACTGTAATAATATATGGCCTATGGCATGAGAGGAATTCAAGAATCAACAAGTCAATTCTCAAGAATGCTTCTTTGTGATACATCAGGGGATCAAATATAGAGTGAGTTTCTGGAAAAAGATACCACCAAATGCATGGAATAAAGAACTATGTGCAGCTTGGGACCTAAGTAATTCAATTTTTCATAGCTGTGTACTCTGCTCTAATCAAAAGGAAACATTGGATCATGTGTTTATCCAATGTTAATATGCTCGGGAAGTATTGAAGCTTGTACTCAATAAAATGCAAATGAGGATTCCTTTGGAATCTTGGAACCAAATACTACAATATGCAGCTCAAAACTTTAGGGGGAAAAGCTTTAGAGCTAAGCTATGCAAGGTAAGTGTTAGTATAATAATATATGGCCTATGGCAGGAGAAGAATTCAAGAATCAACAAGTCAATTCTCAAGGATGCTTATTTGTTATACTTCATGAATTAGCCATTGCACCACAGGAAGACAAGTGTATGAGAACTTTGCAAACACTTAAATAGAAAATGAAAATATGAGAATTTGAAGTAGCTAAATCTTGAAGAAGTTTAAGCGGCGAGGATTATAGTTCAAGTAATATGTTGTTATACGTACCCGAAAAGGACGGGGCAACTGAGTAGATGTCATTTGAGGACGATGGTTAATAGATGTAGCAGGACTACAAGCATCAGACAGGGATTCTTCACGTCCTCTATGTCGTAGCAACATAGACTTTAGCTCATCAATTCGGTTGTTAAACATTTCCTCCATTTGCTCGCAATTTTCCTTCCACTCCATTGCAATCCTTTGTGACTGTTTACGGCTAGGTATTTGACCCCATACATCAGATTGGGACACACCTAGCCCATACATTCGAACACGACCATATTTGTCTTTTCCAACAACTTGAGAAAGTATGTCATTTTCAGCAGGTAAATCTTGAGAACCCTCTGAAAGTTTTTCTCTCTTCTCGTGCATTTGTGCCTACAAGACAAAAAAACCTTCAATCCTTATGGTTTGCAATGAAAAATTATTAACATGTAGGGAAAATAAGTGTAAAGACTGCAAATTTACCATGTAATTTGCTGCCTCCACAGTGGATGGTGTTCTGTTCTCATCTTTCTTAGAGTGGCATTCGATAAACATATCCATCCGCAATGGTTCATGGCCCAATTCATCTCTCTATCCAATAAAATAAACTCACCATTTAGTTTATTAATGTTCATACAATCTAATGTTTATTAAGGATGAGTATATACCTTTCTTTCATGGACTAGGGCGTAACTCTCTTTGCCTGTAGTCTGCACCAACTTCTTCTGATTCTGGTTAGCCTTGTTTTTCTCACTAATTCCCTGAATAACATGGACATTTGGTTAGTCATATGAGGGTGAATGTAAGAAAGGATTCATGTGATAGGTTCACTTGTAGCATTAAAACAGTTGGCTAGTTGGATGGGGCTGAAAAGGCTGTCCATCTGGAGTAAATACGTTGCTCGGGGCTCAAAAGCCTAGCCGATTGGAATAGAGCAGCCATTAGCAAACATATTTCAGATTCATCGACCAGCCTACCCAGTGGTCCATTAGCGTACATATTTCAGATTCTGGGGTTTATGAGGAAATCCATAGGATTCTCTTACGGTACTAATGGACACAAGCTTAAGAGCTGAGTAAGGACAAACACTTGAGGACTTTTATATTATATGCTATGGTCCTAAAAAATATCAGCTCGAAAGCTGCACTGATATTCCTTGAAAGTTCTGTGTCAAAAGTTGAGAAGAAACCTTGGGGATTAAGAGGAAAAGGCAAAATCATCTCTCACCATCCACTGAGGCAAAGAGAATCAAGGAGATCTTGCCTGTGGATGAGGTTGGCTCCACCCCTTTGCTTGCGCTCAAATCTTTGTGATCACTTAATAGCGAATATTTGTTTTCCTTAAGCAATATAAAATCCTACTTTAGCTAATGAGCATGATATGCTTAGATATAATAGAGCTTGCGGCATTCGCACTTAAAGCCAATTAGAGCAGATTTGAAGAAACAATGAAGGGTGTTGTAGATTCATGTCATGAGGGGGAGGTTTGATCAGAGAGTTTGGTAGAAGAGAGCATGCAAATTCCTAAAGATGCTGGTGATGTGGCAACACCATTTAAGGCTAGGTATTATATGCTATTTTTTTTTACACGCTTCCACGCTCTCAGTCCGGGGTCAAGTAAAGGGTACATTAGATGCTAGAAATTGAGGCCCTTGCATAGGCATTACCATTACTCCGCATAAAGCAACGGTTTTACGTCAATTGGACCAAAAGCACACAACTAGTTTGATGCTGATCTTGTATTAGATAGATGAGACACCACATTATAAATGAAGTATTTAGAGAGATTAATAGATATTAGACAACTACGCTACCCTCGAGACCTATTCTGAGTGGTTAATGACGCAATTATATTAACGAAATAGTTTGAATTTTTCAGAGAACACACTAAATGTTGAGGTCTGCCTTTGCAGATATGCTTGCCTAAAGAAATTTCACAGGCTCATATCTATGTAAAGATTTCACCTACGGCCTTTATCACTACCTACTAAGGCTCCACAGTCAAGCTTCTAAGACTACTTGTAAGGATCAGGCTGCAAAACAGGGGGAAAAAAATTGTGACTCACATTTTTTGGACACAGCCTGAAACTTTGGACCACATCTTTATCAAACGCCACTGCCAGACCCTTCTGGTTTGTAGCCCTGCGGGCATAAAAACACAACTTATGGGCAACTCCACAAAAGAGTGGTTGATTGCCTGGCTCGTGAGAACCAAAGGAAAGCACAAATATCTACTCATGAACATAAACATTGCTGTAACTCAACTCTAATCCTACAGCAGATTCTCAACTAATTGGAATTAACTCAAAATTCCCAGCATCTACCTGGCAGCAGTTAAAACACAAACTATTGGTCCTTCGAGAATCAAATTGAACATCGACCCATCTCATTCACTTAGCTCTCTTTCACTTGGTTTTAATTCAATATCACTACTGTGTTGGTAGATTGTTCAACGAAATCAATTTTTTCCTCTTTTTGCGGCGTAAATTGCAGTATGAAAAAGTGAGTGCTCCTAAGAACAACCGGTATACAAGAGAACATTACTCTGCTATCAAGTCCATGAGGGATTTTGAGTAGAAAACTGAACTAAGAAAATGACTTGATATTGCTATTCTTGGCCTAGAGACCAAGAACCTGGGGACCTAGTGCTTCCTCTATCACTAGATCTTCCCTCGTGGGGAACAATCCCTGCTCTCCCTTCATCCTTTCCAGGTCAATTCTTCACCACCCAAACCTAATTATTTCCCCTTCTGTACCCATAACCGAATTCAACCCGTCAAACCATTGGTGGGTCTCCAAGAATTTGAGCCACGGTTCAATAAATCTTGTGATATCATCACAAGGAAAGCCCAAGTTCGAGACCCACGAGACGGACCCTCCGAAGAAGAAGTGGCAGACGAAGAAAAGGCTGAAATTAACTAATTCGATTCCGATTCCATTTCCCCCCAAATGCACAATAAATCAAACAACTAGAATCGTATGATAGAGAAAAGGAGAAGGAAGTTACCTTTAGGTCTTCAATTTCCTTGGATTCATCATCTTGGCCGGATGTTGTTAACTGATGGAAGACGAGTGGTGAGCGGGAGAGAGAGACAAAAATGTAAACGAAATCCCAAAGAAGTTGAAACCCAAATCTGAAAACGGTGTAGTATTGAGGTGGCGGTATTTTTAAGCATCTCCATTTTTTGTTGCGCGCCACCGAAATATTAAGCCGAAACGCCATCGTTTGAACGTAAGCATCCTTACAACTAGTCAGAAAAAGGGACGCTTATTAGGTTGCGTCCCATATTTCACTTTTTAGGGCGCTTTTGTAAAAGCGTCCCTTTATGAGCGTTGTTACAATCCAATTTTGTTGTAGTGTATATTTAGCAAACCGA
Organism: Escallonia herrerae; assembly: GCA_033070095.1. Taxonomy (NCBI): domain Eukaryota; kingdom Viridiplantae; phylum Streptophyta; class Magnoliopsida; order Escalloniales; family Escalloniaceae; genus Escallonia; species Escallonia herrerae. Next base: position 11,916 of record JAVXUP010002345.1, on the reverse strand, counting down.
CATCAGAACATTTTCGGTAGGAAAATAGTTCCATTTTTTTTAGGGAAAACAGCACACCACGTGGTTACTTGGTATAAATAGATATGAGAGAGAGAGAGAGAGAGCCCTAGATTAAATCTAGAGTTTTGAACGGGAAAAAAAGAACAGGGTTTCCATGCCCCTTTGTCCAATCGAGTCTGCAAATCAGTTTGTACTGCATTAAATATTGAGGGCTATTAGGTGATTCTAAGGGACGAAGCATCGGGACGAGAATGATGTGCACTTTCAGTACCATGTACAAAACCCTTACCTAGAAATGGTATGTTGGAACATGGAATTATCACGATTATTGGTTGTTGCGATAGTGTTTTTGTTTTTGTTTTAAGAGATAGACTTTTAGCAATGGATATTCTGTCACTAAAAGTCATTAAATTTTGAAAAATTATTAGCTACAGATTATCCGTCGCTAAAGATCTATCGTTAAAACTTTTAACGACGAATTATTCCGTCGCTAAATATTTTACATAATAAATTATTTTTGAAAAATAAAATACAGAAAATATATTTAGCGACGGAATTGTATTAAGGAAAAATTGGGTAAAATACTCCTGTGGTTCGGGGTCATTGCAAAAAGACCCCACTAGTTGCAAAAATTGCAAAAAGGCACTTAAGGTTGCAAAAGTTGCAAAAAGGCACTTAAGGTTGCAAAAGTCTTGCAACCGTCAAAAAAATCGTTAAAACTAACGGCATGTGATATTCACGCTCCTGAAGAGCGCGTTTGGTAGAAGTTAACTTAACAAATGACCAAAATGCCCTTTCTATCTTCTTCCCCAAATCACCACAAGAAAATATGTATTTTGCGACGGAGTTTTAGCGACAGAAGGTATTCCGTCGCTAAACATGTCTTTAAGCGACGGAATATACCGTCGTTAAAACTCCGTTGCAAAATACTATTACCGACGGAAGACACCGTCGGTAAAAGTATTTTGCAACGGAGTTTTAACGGCGGACTTTTAGCGACGGAATTACCGTCGCTAAATATTTTTTATAAAATTAGTAATTTTGAGTTTTTTTTAAAATTATTTAAACAACAGAATAAAACCGTCGCTAAAATTTCTGTCACAAAAGTCTTTATAATAAGACATTCACCGACGGAGTTTTAGCGACGGTTTTATTCCGTCGCTAAAGCTCCTCCATTAAAATCCAGATCTGGTTTCTTTCTCTCTCCCCGTTCTCTCTCTGAAATTCTGCTCCCACCCACCCACCTCCGGCGACCCTTCTCTACGGCGACCCAGCTCCGGCGACACTCCCGTCCCCCACCCGACGCCGCACCACCAAGCCTTGCACTCCGGTCGTGCCACAAAGCCTCCACTATTGCCGCGCAAGGAAACCCACCACTGCCGCCGCACCACCAACGCCGACGCCGTCGTACCCACCTCGAGATTTGTATGTCAATTGCCCTAAATTATCTGAATTTTTTGTTAATTTGTCTTCAATTTAGGTTCAATTTTTTGTTAATTTGTCTTTAATTTATCTGAATTATTTAGATTTGTATGTCAATTTAGGTTCAATTTTTTGTTAATTTGTCAATTGTCCTAAATTATCTGAATTATTTATGATGTCATTCACTTTGTTGTTCAGACGGATCTTGGCTTATTGAAGAACTTGAACTTGTTATCTCTAATTTTCCTTAATTCTTGACGAGGTAGGGAAGAAAACCATATTCGGTAGTTAGTCTGTAACACCGATATAGATCATGGTGACGCTGAAAGGTCATAGATTATGGGCCATTGCATGACATCGGGATAAGAAAGCCTCTGTATTGTTTATTCAATTCAATTGACCACTAAATTGAAGTAATTGAACCCTAAGTAAATCCTAAATTGAATGCCCTAATTGAATCGAACCCTAAATTAAACTAATTGAACCCCTAATTGAACCCTAAATTGATTGCCCCAATCTAACCGAACCCTAATTGAACCCTAAATTGAATGCCTCAAATCAACCGAACCCTAAATTGAATCAATAGAGCCCCCTAATTGAACCCTAAATTGAAGTAATTGAATCCTAAATTGAATGCCCTAATTGAATCGAGGGTTCAATTATACTAATTGAACCCCTAATTAAACCCTAAATTGATTGCCCCAATCTAACCGAACCCTAATTGAACCCTAAATTGAATGCCTCAAATCAACCGAACCCTAAATTGAATCAATAGAGCCCCCTAATTGAACCCTAAATTGAAGTAATTGAATCCTAAATTGAATGCCCTAATTGAATCGAGGGTTCAATTAAACTAATTGAACCCCTAATTAAACCCTAAATTGATTGCCCCAATCTAACCGAACCCTAAATCGATTGCCCCCATCTAACCGAACCCTAAATTAAATGCCTCAACTCAACTGAACCCTAAATTGAATCAATAGAGCCCCCTAATTGAACCTTAAATTGAAGTAATTGAATCATAAATTGAATGCCCTAATTGAATCGAACCCTAAATTAAACAAATTGAACCCCTAATTAAACCCTAAATTGATTATCCCAATCTAACGAACCCTAATTGAACCCTAAATTGAATGCCTCAAATCAATCGAACCCTAAATTGAATCAATAGAACCCCCTAATTGAACCCTAAGTTGAAGTAATTGAACCATAAATTGAATGCCCAAATTGAATCGAACCTTAATTTGAACTAATTGAACCCCTAATTAAACCCTAAATTGATTGCCCCAATCTAACCGAACCCTAATTGAACCCTAAATTGAATGCCCTAATCCAACCGAACCCTAAATTGAACTAATTGAACCCTAAATTGAATGCCTCAAATCAACTGAACCCTAAATTGAATCAATAAAACCCCAAATTGAACCCTAAATTGAAGTAATTGAACCCTAAATTGAATGCCCTAATACAATCGAACCCTAAATTGAAATAATTCAAACGCATCGGATATGTGAATTTTGAACATTTTTTTCCCATTTGAACATTGATCATTTGTTTGATAATTTTAGGTTGTTAATTGTGCATTTTAGAATTGTGATTATTGATCGATGATTTTAGGTTATTAGCTGTGCATTTGAAGTAATTGCGATTATTAATTGATGATTTTAGATTGTTAATTGTGCATTGAGCATTTGAGATATTGAGATTATTGACGGAGGATGGGACCCAATTAGATTGAATGTGTGGTTTTTGTTAATTTTTATTGCATTGAGCATTTGAGAATTGAGGTTGTTGACGGAGGATGGGACCCAATTGGATTGAGATACCTGTTAGTTAGCGCAGACACGGACAGCACGTCTGATCGACGGTGTTCGACATTTAAAAAACAAATTAACGTATGCCGATGTGTCTGGAGGTGCGTGTCGGTGGGCGTCGGACACGTGTCCGGAGGCTTCGGACACGTGTCCAAAGGCGTCGGACACGTGTCGGTATGTGTCGGACACGTGTCTCGAGGTGTCAGACACGTATCGGACACCATATCGACACCCTATATGAGGTGTCAGAATTGAGGTTGTTGACGGAGGATGGGACCCAATTGGATTGAGATACCTGTTAGTTAGCGCAGACACGGACAGCACGTCTGATCGACGGTGTCCGACATTTAAAAAACAAATTAACGTATGCCGATGTGTCTGGAGGTGCGTGTCGGTGGGCGTCGGACACGTGTCCGGAGGCTTCGGACACGTGTCCAAAGGCGTCGGACACGTGTCGGTATGTGTCGGACACGTGTCCAGAGGTGTTAGACACGTATCGGACACCATATCGACACCCTATATGAGGTGTCGGAATTGAGGTTGTTGAATGTGCATTAAATTTAGGTTAGTTAGGTTAATGCGACATTTTTAGCATGCACCCCCTGGAATCTAATCGTGGCTCCAGCGCTGGCTATAATTACCCCTAATTAGTCCTGATTAACAATATTTTAGTAAATCAATTAACCCTAATTAGCTCCAACGAGCCTAATTAGTTTTAATTAACCCTAAGAACCTCATGAAATTCAAATTAGCTGTAATTAGCCCAAATTAGCCCAAATGAACCCAATTATGCGCATATTGATTGTAGTTAGCCTAATTAGTCATAATGTGCACTACTCGGCACCATCAAAACCCTAATTAGGACTAAATAATCCTAATTAGTCCTAATCAACCCTAATTAGCTATAATTATCCGAAACTAGCCCTCATTAACATTAATTAGCCCTAACATAACCCAATTAAGCCTAATTAGCCCTAATTAGGACTAATCAGCACTACTCGGCACAATTAAACCCTAATTAGGACTACATAACTCTAATTAGCTATAATCAACCCTAGTCAGCTATAATTATCCAAAATTATCCCTCATTAACATCAATTAGCCCTAACATAACCCAATAAGCCCAATTAGCCCTAATTAGGACTAATCATCACTACTCGGCACAATTAAACCCTAATTAGGACTAAATAACCCTAATTAGTCCTAATCAACCCTAATAAGCTATAATTAATCATTGTAATTAACCCTAATAACCCAGTTAGCCCTAATTAGCCCTTGTACATCCCATAATTACTCCATGTTGCCCAGAGATGGTTCAATTACTCGTTGTTTACAAACCCTGCCTTCTTTATATTAATTGTTGTTTTGAGAAGTCCATTGGCAACGAGATGGTTCAACTCGTTGCCAACAAGTTCTATTTAATGTGGAATTGGTAACATATGCAACGATCATTCTGTAGTTTTGATATTTCGGAAAGATTCTTGCATATCTTATCAATTTCTGAACACATGCATGCATAGAAACCCTTAGTTCCCGTTCAAAGGTACTCATTACAAGGTAATGCCTTGTAATGAGCCTTTGGATGTCCAGTTTGGACAGTTTGGAAAAGCTAATTGTTTATAAAATAGTATTTTGACTCATGCTTTATGTTCTATGTCGTGGATATTTGGTACACGTTCTCGTGTGTTTCTCTGGGTGCATACAGATCTGGTGTTCTAACATCCGTCAAACCTTCCTGAGCAAGGTTAGATGAATGTTAGAACACCTAATCGATGTGGTGTACTTGGAGAAATGCGGGGAGGTGCTGCCGAATTTTTCACAGACATCGGACTAAGCATGAGTTATTCACTGTTTTATAAACATGTGCTTTTCTGAATGGGATAGGACCACTACCTGTGTCAAGAGTGGAGGGGAAATATGTAGACATGTTGTAACATTCATGCATTGATATTTACATCGGCAATGCCTAATCACTGGTCATTATTGAAGGTGGTATACAGTACGATAATTCAGTCGTCATGTCAGTCGATCGAAGTTGGATGAAAAGGAAGAATGCTGAAGATTTTGAGTGTCGCGTTGACGAATTTCTCGACTTCGCTTATGCGCATCCTGCACATGTTGACCTTGATAAGATAAGGTGTCCGTGCGGTAGATGTGAGTTGTTGCACTGGAGAAAAAGAATTGAAGTAAAATGGCATCTTCGTCGGTACGGTTTTATGGGTGGATACACAAGGTGGACGCAGCACGGGGAAACGATAGTATTGTCATCCAACCTGGCTAGTCAAACTGAAGTTAGGGAGGAGGCACGATATGATTTCCGAGATATGATTATGGATGCTGGGCATGCTAATGTTGACTGGGGTAACGACAGTCCACAACCGCCGAACGAGGGGGCTCATCAGTTTTATGAGTTGTTGAGAGCTGCGGAAGAGCCGCTGTGGGATGGAGCTCCGAAACACACACGGCTGTCTGCGGTTAGTAGGTTATTACAGTTGAAATCAGACCACAGGCTGAGTGAGAAAGGTTTTAACGAGTTTGTTACCTTCATCAAAGAAATACTGCCCGAAAGTGAAAAGCTACCGCCGTCGTACTATGACGCGAAGAAGATGATGAGGAAACTTGGGTTGAGCTATGACCGGATAGATGCGTGCAATAACGATTGTGTATTATTCTGGAAAGAGAATAAGGATTTGTCATTATGTCCGGTATGTGATCATTCGAGGTACAAACCGGACAAAGGGAAGAAGAAAAACATTGCATGGAAGATATTGCGATATTTCCCGGTCACACCACGGCTTCAGAGAATGTACTACTCCTCCAGTACAGCTGAACATATGAGGGCTCACCGTGAGACTCGCAGCAACGATGCCGATGTGCTGACACACCCAGCTGATGGAGAGGCGTGGAAGGAGTTTGACCGCAGGCATCCAGTCTTTGCTCAGGAAGTTCGGAATGTTAGACTTGGTCTGGCAACCGATGGGTTCAACCCTTTCGGTCAGTCTACCACGCCTTACTCCTGTTGGCCTGTTATTATTGTCCCTTACAACCTTCCACCAGGCATGTGCATGAAGAAGCCGTATATGTTCTTGTCGTTGCTTATTCCGGGGCCGAAGAGTCCCGGTAAGGACATAGATGTGTATTTAAGGCCGTTGATTGATGAGTTAAAACAATTATGGAATCATGGAGTCGAAACATATGATGCATCCCTTAAACAAAATTTTCAGATGAGGGCTGCTTTGATGTGGACTATACATGATTTCCCTGCATTGGGAATGACGTGTGGCTGGAGCACACATGGGAAGCTAGCATGCCCTGCTTGTATGGGCGTGAACCCCGGTCATACGTTAAAGCACGGCGGAAAGGCCTCGTGGTTCGGATGTCACCGTAAGCTTTTGCCACCGGGCCATCAGTTTCGTAGGCAGAAGGATAAATTTGACGGGACAATCGAGCGTGAGGTTGTCACACTGGACTACCCATCTGGTGAAGAAGTACTCTCACACCTGGAGGCACTTGATACTGACATACCACACGGTAAGGGTGTGCCGGATCAGAAGATTGCAGGGTTCGGGAAAGAGCACAACTGGAGAAAATTTTGTATCTTCTGGGAGTTAGCCTACTGGAGGACGCTCGTTATCCGAAACAACATGGATGTGATGCATATTGAGAAGAACGTTTTTGATAATGTGTTCAACACAGTGATGAATGTCAAGGGCAAATCGAAAGATCACCTTAAAGCGAGAAGGGATCTACAACAGTTGGGTGTACGCCGTGAATTGCATCCTCGGACAGTCAGTGGGAGGACCATACTTCCGAAAGCACCTTACTGTCTAGACAAGAAACAAGTGGAGAAGGTCTGTCAGTGGGTTAAGAATTTGAAGCTTCCGGATGGGTTTGCGTCCAACATATCTCGTTGTTGCAATGTATCGGAATGCAAGTTCCAAGGGATGAAGAGTCACGACTGCCACGTATTCATGGAGAGATTCATTCCTATTGCCTTCCGGGGACTGTTGCCACGGGTTGTTTGCGAGACTTTGACTGAATTATCTCATTTCTTTCGAGATATATGCGCTTCTACGATCCGGGTGAGTAACATGGAAGTGCTTGAGAAGAACATTGTGGTGACGATTTGCAAGCTGGAGAAAATCTTCCCACCTTCGTTCTTTGATTCAATGGAGCATCTGCCTGTTCACTTGGCATATGAAGCTAAGATGGGTGGACCCGTGCAATATCGGTGGATGTATCCCTTCGAGAGGTAATCCTTAAATTGTTATAGTTGTTCGTTTACACTTAATGCGACATCTGTTATCATTGATATTCCACCTAACTCGATTCGCTAAACTTCTAGGTTCATGTTCCATTTAAAGAAAAAAGTCCGTAATAAGGCTCGGGTTGAAGGCTCAATTGCGGAGGCTTACGTAATGGAAGAACTTGTAAACTTTTGTAGTCAATATTTCGGGCCTAATGTTGGTACAAGGTTAAATCAACTAGGCCGAAATGACCCCGGATCAAGCACAAATTTGGAAGGGCAATTGTCAATATTCAAGCAGCCAGGGAGTCCGTTCGGCCGAACGTATACTCGATGGCTAACGGATGAAGAGTACAGTGCTGCAACAATATATGCCCTTCTAAATTGCGATGAAGTTTCGGCATTCGTTGAGTAAGTTAAAGTCTTAATTCACTTACATTGTTGTACATAATTGAAAGTGTGTGTTAAGTGAGTCAACTATATTGGTTTGCAGTGAGTTCGATGCGGAATCTTTAATCACTGATCCCGCTGGACTTGAATCTCATCGAAAATCACAATTTGTACAGTGGTTCAAAATTCGTGTAAGATTGTTTAACGAAATTATATTATGTGTTATATACAGTTCTGTGGCTGATTTATCCTTAATTTTTACCGTCATCTACAATAGGTTCAGTCAATGGATAGACCAGTGGCCTCATGCTTGAAATTACTAGCCGAAGGCCCTAACAAACAAACATCCTGTTACGGAGGCTATATCATCAACGGGTTTAGGTTTAACGTAAAAGATGATGACCGAACAAAACAAACCCAAAACAGTGGAGTCTTGGTCAACGGCGACTGTTATGCCGAGAATTGCATGGATTTTTACGGAGAGCTAGATGAGATTGTTGAGCTAACATATTTGGGTTCCCAAAACCGCCTGGTAATGTTCAAGTGTACGTGGTTCGATGTCACATGCAGTAGAGGAATCCGTGTTAGCTCTCAAGGGATTGTAGATGTCAATGTCAAGTCAAGACTTGCATCAGACGAGCCCTTTGTGTTTGCTAGTCAAGCTGTACAAGTCTTTTACGCGGAGGACGTCGCCAATCCCAAATCTCATTGGTATACAACTATCAAGTCCAAGAAATTGCCCGTGACATATGACAGTGAGCTAGACTCCTTTCAAGCCGACCAACCACGTGTCTTGTTCCCTGTTGAGGTCAACAACGAGGAGGACGATCTTCCTCTTCCAACAACACTTCTTGTGGGAGAAGAAGTCGTAGATGATGACGCGGAAGATGTTGAAAGTGTTGGAGATGATGTGACCGAGTCTACTGATGAAGAGGATGAATTAGAAGATGAAGAGGACGACGAGTCCCACGAAGAAGAGGGCGACGACGAAAGTGATGAAGATGATTCGCAAACTGAAAATGATTGACTTGTAATGTTGTAACATCACGGGAAAAATGTAGTAACATTTTAGAACTTGGTGTTTATTGATGTGTTTTTGCACATCCGTTCATATATATATATATATATATATATATATATATATATATATATATATATATAGTGCCGATGATGATTTATGCCTAAATTATTGTTTTTCACGTGTTAATGTCTTTGTATATAATCTATATGAAGTCAGATATGGATAGGATACGGGCTATTCGTGGCCGGGCTGGACGCCGAGCTGCTTCCTCCCCGGTTAGTCCCACCTCGTCATTGCCTACTGATGACGAGGCACAGAGTGATCGCGGACAGCCATCGGGGGCCCAGCCCCAGCCGTCGCCGTCACCGTCGCCCCAGCCATCCCATCGCCCCAGCCCCAGCCGTCGCCCCAGCCCCAGCTCGAGCCGTCGCCCCAGCCCGACGCAGATTCATCCCACACGCGCGTGCATTCTCCATCTTCCGTGGGTTCTACCTCAGGTATAGTTGATAACGGTGTTTCGTACATTTTCGCTAGCCTTATATTTGAACTGTATTAATGTCTGTGTTTTGTAGGATCTCGACGAGGCCGTGGTCCGACACGCGGGGTACGCATCGACCCCCAGCGTAAACAGAGAGTTACGCTCACGCAGGAGGGCCTGTAAGTACTAAAAATATCACCCCATGCCTTATGTTTAAAATTTTGGGGTGTTAATTTATATTTGAACTGTATTAATTAATTTAATTACTTCTTTGGCAGGATCCTGGAGAATATTGCGAGGACGAAGATCGGCGTTCTTGTGAAGGGCCGATTCTTCGAGCCACGCCTGTACTGGAAGGACTGGGATGCCGCTGCGAGGGAGGCCCTATGGGAGGAGTGGCTGGTACGGTGAAGTATTTTTTTCAGCGTTAGTAAATGTTAAATTACAGTTTGTTTTATGTTGTTAATTTGTGTTATTGAATGCCTTACAGGAGGGGTTCACGTTTGACACGCCTCAGCAGCAGGTACTGGGGCAGCAGGCTTTCTTTGCCTACATCGGCAAGAATTACCGCCGATGGCTCCACGATGCACGGGACCGGGCGAAGAAGGCGCTGCCCGCGGGTGCCCCGATGACGGACATGGCGAGATATCCCCCACATTGGATATCTCACCGTGTATGGGGGGAGATGATAGATCGGTGGGCTACGGATCCAGGTTGGGACGCCAAGAGTAAGAGCGGGACTGAGAACAGACAGAACAAAGATCCGACGCACACGGGGGGGTCGGTGCCACACGACATCGTCCGACACAAGAACGCGGTCGAGCACCCGGATCTGGAGGACGATGAGGTCGTAGCTCTGACGTATAATCAGACGCACGTGCGGAAGAAGGACAAGGACGAGACGCACCGGGCGGGCGACTATATTTCAGATATTGCCCGGCGGATCGATGTGAGTCAATTTATTTAAGTTAATGTTTTTTCTTTCTATCCTCAATGTCTGTTTCGTTAATTAATGCCCTAACATATCGTTAAACCACTATTTTTGCAGGCCTCGTATGAACAGCTAAGGGGGTCCGAGCAGCAGTCCGGACAGCCATCAGCGTCCACTAGTACGGCTGCGAGTACTGGGGGGTTGAAGCGATGGCTGGATACGCCGGAGGTCGTGAATCGGCCGAAAGGCCGCATACGCGGCCTGCCTAGCACGACTGCTCGTGCCGTGATCCAGCGCATTGCTACAGTGGTGTGCCGGATGATCAGGGAGCAGGGCACTGCTGGACAGGCCGCCCTGGCCCCGGATCAGCAGGATCCAGATCCGGGACTCGGGAACCCCTGATGAGCCCCTTCCCGTGCCCGTTCCTAGCTTCCCCCCCCCCCTTGTACTCTTCTCCCCTCTCCTAACCGGCTATATCCGGTTCCCGGCTTGTACATATATGAATTTTTTTTATTATAAATTTTTTTTATAATTGATTATATATATTTCTTTCTGTATTGATTATTGCGCGTTGTTGTTGAGATTTGAAAATTGTATTACAGGTCTGGGTAATTGAAAAATAAAAAAAAATTCAAAAAAAAAATTGACTTTTGGCGACGGATTAATTCCGTCGCTAAAGTATTCCTACAATCAGTTATTTAGCGACGGAATATTCCGTCGCTAAATAAGTTTTTTAGCGACGGAATATTCCGTCTCAAAAATATAAATCCGTCGCTAAAGAATATAATTCGCGACGGAATATCCGTCGCTAATTAAAATAAATCCGTCGGTAAAAATGACATATTTAGCGACGGATTTAAAACATTCCGTCGCTAAACTATTAGTGACGGGCTTTTATACGAGGGATATTTAGCGACGGTGAATCCGTCGCTAATTCTTTTAGCGACGGATTTTTGGCTTTTAGCGACGGATTACCCCGTCGCTAAAACCCTGTTTTCTTGTAGTGGCTAAGCCCTAAACCGTCGCTAAAACCCTATTTTCTTGTAGTGGCTAAGCCCTAAATCGCCGCAGCCCCTCAAGCCCAAAACCTAGCCACCATTTTCCGGCAATAAAGTAAGAACATCGGGCAGTGAAGGAACACAATTTTCATGCATATGGGTTCTACCAAACTTAATCGAACCCTAATCAAACCGATTCGAACCCTAATTGCACAAATTCAGATCTAGGGTTTGATCTGAATTTGTGCAATTCGAGTAATGAATCAAATCAATATCTTGCGTCGCCACGAACCCCATCGATCCATGCTTGCGCTGCCGCGAACCCGCCGTCGATCCAAGGTAGCTGGCCTTCGTGCATGTCCAGATCCAAGGATTTAGTGGAGAAGGAGAGAATCAGAGGAAAAGAGAAATCAGAGGAAAAGAAAAATGGAAAGGGCGTGCCCTTTTCATTTATATAGAAGGGCAATTTCGACATTTTTACTATTCTGTTACGGAAATTTTACGGTACAACACCTTTGTAATCACAGGTGTTTTTTTGCAATTTTTGCAACTAGAGGGGTCTTTTTGTAATGACCCCAAACCGCAGGGGTATTTTACGCAATTTTTCCTTGTATTA